>BJBW01008786.1:36459-128366 GCA_004320125.1 Scolopax mira
AAAAGAAAAGAAAAGAAAAGAAAAGAAAAGAAAAGGGAATTTTAGGAATTCTTATTTGGGGAGTTTTCCTAAATATTGGCTCCCTGTCTTTGGGTCTATCGTGGCAACTGTGGTGCAATCAAGCTTCTTCTTGTGGCTGTTAGAAGGAGGAAAATACAATTATAATAAACAATATACTGACTTCTGTGCAAGGCTTCCAGGCCACTAGAGGTAGAGGAATATTCCCAGTGTCTTCCACAAACTCTTTCAGCATCCAGGACAGATTTTGTATTGGCTGAACACAGCTTCAAGTAACAAGATACAGGTTTAAAGCTGGACAGGTATCCCCTAAAGCCTAAATCTCTTCCCTCCAGAAATGGGTTCTGCCCCATCGACCCCATTGCAAGTACCCCATTAGGAAACCCTCCCTGTAGCACAGCTGCTGAGCGAGCAGCTCCCTTCTGCATCCTCAAACCTCTCGGGAAAGCCACTTTGCTTATGAGGCAGAGAGAGAGAGAGGTCTCCCAGGAATCCAAGTGCTTGCATCAGCCTTTCTGAGTAGCCATCCGTGGTAGGAATGGCAAGAGGTCTCAGCTGGGTTTCGGGGCCCAGTTTAAATAAGCATTAGGTATTCACAGATATGCACATATCTATTATCTGGAGAGACGCACACGGGTGTCTGTTTATGCAGATAACTCCAGGTATTCCTACCTATATGTACCTCCACATATCCACATGTGCACACATACATTCAGAGTTCATGCCCTGAACACACCCTTGAAGACAATGAAAATGCTAATGGAGGTCTTTCCTGCTGGGGACCCCAAATTCACTGATGATCATCCCATTGCCGTAATGCAGGTGGGGAAGCCACAAGGGATGGTGTCCAAGGGAGGAGGAGGAGGCAGGAGTAAAGGGACAGCTACTGTCCCTAATCTCATGGTGAACATGGGTATTACTGAGATGCTCCAAGAGAAACTCTACTGGTCTTAAGCTCCTGCTGTTGTGGAAGATGCAGCCTTCTGCATTCAGCCCTGTTTCACTCAGTAGAAGAGCAAAAAGAAGGAGATGAGAAAAAAAAGATGAGAAAGGCCACATGCAGAGGGAGGTGGTGGTGGTGAAATAAGCAGCTCTTCTCCAGGGCTGCTTAAAAGGAAGCTGAGCATGTAAGCATGGAGAAGACATGAGTGTCACCCCCTTGGCTGTGCTCTAACCACCTGCTGCATTTAGGACTTCTAAGACTAATTAAATAGCAAAGAGGAAAATAACTTCTGCAAAGGAGGTAAACTTTTACTTCAAGGGGACTCTCTCCACCATATCCTTCACTGCATCCGTCCCATCTGCAGAAACTCACCCTACAAAGTGGTTCTCAGAGAGAGAAGCAGAAGCTCTGGCAATGAGGGTCTGTCAGGGACAGAATATGCTGCTGATGATTTCAGCCCTTCATGTCTTCCTTTGCCTTGAAACACAGAACCTCATTTGGGTGCTTTAAAATTACCCTTCACAGGCTATAAATCTGGAAGTTATCCCAGTGAACCTCTGTTTTCACTGCAAGGAATTTTTTTAACATTTACTTTCAAACAGTTCTCAGAGTTTCCCTGAGGGTTGCAATAATTTGCAATGTCCTTCTGGAACAAGAAACTCAAATTTTGTCCCCAGCAGTTCAGCTCCTATCTTTTCTTGCTGCAACGCCATTTCTGTACCTGCCTTGTCATCCTCATTCTCAGTGATTTGGCAATACAAAAACCAGGCTCAGCTCCACCTTCTCAATCACTCTTACAATTTTACCTCTTAATTCACACTGGAGGTTGCAAGAAATATTCTTTTTGGTAGTTGCCTGGTGCAGATGCTGAACGATTTGCTCTTTGTTGGACTTGTCTTTTGTTTCACACACTGTAACTCTGCACCGGCTTCCAAACACGTTCCCGTGAATTTAAGATCTGTTTCCATTATTGCAGTTTGAATAACTGAACTTGCACACTTCTTGACTTTGATATATCACAGCCACATTGCAATTTGCATACAAAGCACAAGGCACTTGAATCAACCTGTAGAAACCCTCTTTACTTAAAGCCATATTTTCAGCACGTTCAGCACAGCAGGTCTCAGGGAGTAAGACCTTGTCAGGCACGATAACAAATGCCGAGAGGTATTTTCACTGAAAACTTTGGGTAGGATTCATCTCATTGAGTAGAGGAGTCCACAGCAAAGTCATCAACATCTGAGCTGCATATCCAGGCTCCCATCATGCAGAGACAATTGATTCAAACTGGGGATAAAGTGATGGAGAGCAGTTCTGCACTGAAGGACTTGGGGGTACTGGTGGCTGAAGAACTCAAAAGTATCTGGTGATGTGTGCTTGCAGCCCAGACAGCCCACACATCCTGGGCTGCATTCCCAGCAGATGAGGGGGCGATATTCTGCCCTTCTGCTCTGCTCTGGTGAGACCCCTCACCAGTTGCTGGGGCCACCAACATCAGAAGGACATGGAGCTGTTGGAGGGGGACAGAGGAGGCCATGGAGATGCTGGGAGGGCTGGAGCCCCTCTGCTGGGAGGACAGGTTAAGAGAGTTGGGGGGATTCAGCCTGGAGAAGAGAAGACTCCAGGGGAACCTTATTGTGGTCTTTCAGTACCTAAAGGGGGGCTACAGGAAAGATGGGGACAGACTTTTTTGTAAGGGCCTGTTGCATTAGGACAAGGGGTAATGGTTTTAAATTAAAAGAGGGAAGATTTAGATTGCATATAAGGAAGAAATTTTTTATGCTGAAGGTGGTGAAATCCTGGCCCAGGTTGCTCCAAGAGGTGGGAGGTGCCCTATCCCTGGAAAAATTCCAGGTCAGGTTGGACGGGGCTCTAAACAAACGGATCTAGTTGAAGGTGTCCCTGCTTATGGCAGGGAAGGTGATAAGACTATATGACCTTTAAAGTTTCCTTCCAACCAGAACCAGTCTATGATTCTATAATACTGTGATATTGTCGGTGGAGTTTATGGGGCATTTTTTCAGCTTGATGTAGGTGTCTGTTTTCAGGTGAGGGAGCTGCTCCCGGTAACTCACTGACCCTACAGATCTATTTTCCAGTGACATTTCATCCTGCATTCCAAATATTCTTACTTTTCTGGCAGATGTGAAGGCCTCACACATTACTGACTTTCTCCATGGCCTTTTGGAGATGCAAAGCAGTATGAAGGACATTAGATGACCCATGGGTAGAATCCCAACTGATAAAAATGCAAAAAAATACCAAGCAATAGTAGACTGAAGAGTAGAAGCAATGCTGATTCCTCTCTCCTGACTACCAACTACCCACATAGCTCATTTTACCTAGAGCAGACATTGATCTGACTATAGGGAAGTATCTGCTGTGCCTTTGCCTGGGCCGGTTACCTTGGGCTCTCTCTGGAGTCAATGCAGACTGAGCCAAGAGCCGGAGTTCAGGACACAGCTCACCTCACTCTTGCGTTTGTTCAGCTGAATCAGCCCAGCGCCAGCTCCCTAAGGGGGAGAAAATGGTATAGGGTTGCAGAATTAAAGATAGATGCAAACTCTGAAGTGGTTAGCTGGCCTATTGGCTTGCCACAACCCCTGCTCTCTGCAGGAGAGTTCTGGATATGGGTGTTGAAATGGAAAATAACAGCTTTCATGTTTTGCTTATATCTGATGTGATGAGAGAAATGAGGAGTCTTCTTCCTCATACAGTTCACCAAGGTTGGAGGAGAGGATCGGCCGTTGTGACATGCAGGAATGCCTTACCAGGAAGGTCAAACTCTCTCATCGTCCCTCCTCCCAGACTGAGCTCCAAAGCAAGGATGAACCTTGGAGTGGAGTGTGCTACCAGATACCATGAGCTACTGGTCTACAGTGGGGCAAGGAGAAGCATCAGAAGTCTGGACACTCTCCAAGTGGGAGAGAAATCTGAGATTTTGGGGCAATTACTCTTCCTTCTGTAATTAGCAATTACTCACAATTCTGACTTCCAACTCCCTCCCAAACAATATTTATTACCCTTTCACTGGTTAGAATACACTGTTAATTTAAAAAATAATAATAGTTCATATCCTCAAATAAATCAATCGTTGTCAAGATGTTTTAGCAGATGCTGCAATTCTTTCCTGAGCTTCCTCATCATTTTCCCTCTTGATACCAAGAGGTGAAAATGTAACACATGCTTCTAGAAATCTCATAGCAATGACAAGGGCAGAATTTGGCCCTGGGGCACCACAAATGCCACTAAATATTTTGGAATTGTCATTGCTAGAGGTGGAGAAAGGGAAAAAAAAGACACTGGGAAAGAGTTTGGTTTTCATGATGTCAGCCTGTGGAGTGTATATCTAAGAACATAGGGAGAAAAAGGACAAGGTGAGAGTGAGACAATAGGTCCAAGATGATGAAACTGGGTAGTAAGATAAGAGTGATGCTGAAGACACTGGTCTCTGCCCTAATTGATGATCCAAGGAGCCCCTCTTCTCTGAGGACAGGCTGAGAGAGTTGGGGATGTTCAGCCTGGAGAAAAGAAGGCTCTGGGGAGACCTTCAAGATCCTTCCAGTCCCTAAAGTGGCTCCAGAAAAGCTGGGGAGGGACTCTTGTTGAGGGAGAATAGCCATAGGAGGAGGGGGAAGGGTTTGACACTGAAAGAGGGGAGACAATGATGAGATCTCAGGAAGAAATTCTTTGCTGTGAGGGTGGTGAGAGCCTGGCCCAGGTTGCCCAGAGAAGCTGTGGCTGCCCCATCCCTGGAGGGGTTCAAGGCCAGGTTTGATGGGACTTTGAGCAACCTGGTCTAGTGGGAGGTGTCCCTGCCCATGGCAGGGGGTTGGAACTCGATGATCTTTAAGGTCCCTTCTAACTTGAACCATTCTATGATTTTACGATTTCCTCCACCTAGACTGAGACCTATGCAGTTCATTGCACACAGATCACCAAAAAAGCTAGCTGGATAGCACTGGGCTGAAGAAAACTTTTGGTGCATCCATAAGTGAGCATGTCCTCAGTTCCTATGGCAGCTGAAGGCCACCCTTCTGACCCCAGGAGATGGGATGTCTCCAGCAAGATTCATTCATGCCAAGAGACCACAATGTGCAGTGAGGAGGAAGCGAGTCTTCCACCTTCCTCCTTCCAGCACCTGAGAGGGGCTGGGGGATGAAGTTGGAGGTCACGGCTGAGCTCAATGCTGATGCTGCAGGGTCATGGGCCTATGTTGTGCTCTATTGGCACGTTGTCCCCAGCCCCCTGCCGCCGTCTGTCCCTGAGAGACACGCTCCCTTCCGGAAGCGGGACTGTTCGGCTCAGCCAAGCGCCAGGGCTGTTGAGAGATGAAATCAGAGCTGCCCCGGCTTGGGTTGCAGGGACCGCTTTCTTTTCCGATTAATAATTCAGGATTCCCCTGGGGTGTGGGAGGATGACATCATATCCCACCCCGTCCCTATCATCACCCTGCCTTTACGTTTCTCTCTTTCTCATAATTTCTCTGCACCTGAAACTTCATGCAGCAGAAGAGCTGGGGACACCTTGGCAATACATTGGGTAACCCCCAAAGAACACATCTGCTAGAAACAGACTTCTCAGTTCTCTTTAGCCAGGGGTTTGGTCCCCTTCAGCCATTCAGAGAAGGAGTAAAAAAACCTGGGCATCATTTTCTGTCTCAAATCTCTCCCCAGTGAGTTTGATCATCCCATGATGGCTTTGCTGAGTAGGTGAGAGCAACTTGGTGTCGCCTCTTCTTGGAAAGAATTGTAGAGCAAAAACGGATAAAGGGCCTAGTAAACATCATGGTGGAAAGCAAGGCCTGAGCCTCACAGCCAGGAGACAATATTGCTAAGGAAGGTTCCTGCTGTGTGGAGCTGTGTGGATGGAAGTTTTTCCATCACTGGCAACAACATAGGTTGTATAGGTTGCTGAGGTTATAGGGGTGCAGGTTGCCATTGTGGAGAAAACATGTACAAGTGTCCTGAGGAGACCTGCAGTTGTGCCTGTCACCAGCAAATGAACCATTTCTCTCAGATGCATTCCACAGCAAGGAATGAACAACAGACTTTCTTGAGAGATGGCCAAAAGTCCTTTTGTATGTCTTGTGAGCCCTTCCTGCACTTTTTGAGACATTGAGATACCTCAAGTTTACTCTCCACTTTCCTTTTTTAAATTTTTTTCCTGCCAAGTGCATTTTTCACATGATATAAAGTCTCTGGGACCAACCTGGATAAATTCATTATCATTTTAGCAACGAAACACCAACTTAGCTATGACCAGGGTCATGGCAGAGCACTAGATACCATGTAGATAAGTTAGATACTCCCCATAACTGGGTTTGCACTGAGAGATGGACATGAAGGATAGGTTTGACCCAACTCCACCATGTGCATGGGTGTTGCTGGCTGTGCTTGGCCCTACGTGCCCATGGGGATATCAGATGCCCTGATACCTTTACCACACCTTGGTAAAGTCCCGTGTCTCAAGAAGGTGGCTGAGGAGCTGCTCTTGCTTTGCAAAAGCGTTTGGACCTGCCTGTAAACGGAGTCTCATCCCTCCCTTCCCCAAAATCCTTCCTTTGCCTTCCTACTCGGGAGTAAAGCTTTTGCTAGACCTCTGCAAAAGGTCACCCCATTGTTTACCACAGCCCAGAGAAATGTCCTGCAGCCTCCCAAACCAGCTTGAACAGCCCCCACTTCCCCCTCTCCTGTGTTTTTCCCCTCCCGAGTTACTCCTGGTTTAGCCAACGCTGCACAACACCAGAATCAGGCCCTGCATAATTTGTCACCCATTTAATTTCCCCATCTGGCTCTTTTTCCCCCCATTCGGGGGATTTCAAGTGTTAACATAAAGAAACTATGGCTGAGCCGCCTGATTTATCCATCTCTTAACCTTGACTTTATTTCATGGTCACGATTCTAACTGCTAATGTTACGTTACTAGTTTAACTGTCTGATTTATCCACGCTCACCTCACACATTACTTCATGGTACGGGTTTTAAATGTTAATTTTAATAATAAAAGTTTTACGCCCCTGCCGCTTTCTGCGTGTGGTGTGCTAACACAGGGACATTATTTCATAGGACAAGGGCTTTAAAAGCTAATGTCATAATGCTAGTTTAATTGTCAGATTTATTCCTGGTAAAGCTGCTTCTGGAGCCATGCATGAGTAGGAGGAAATCGGTGGCTGGTGACAATGTCTTGTCTGGTGTTTGGTGGGAAGAGCAGGTTTCTTCACCAGGTTGGTATAGGACATCCTGCACCATGTGTGTTTCTCACACAATCCTGGCAAAGTATTATCATAGAAATGCAGAATGATTTGAGTTGGCAGGGACCTTAAAGATCATCGAGGTCCCTTGCCATGGGCAGGGACACCTCCCACTAGACCAGGTTGCTCAAAGTCCCATCCAACCTGGCCTTGAACATTCCCAGGGATGGGGCAGCCACAGCTTCTCTGGGCAACCTGGGCCAGGCTCTCACCACCCTCACAGCAAAGAAGTTCTTCCTGAGATCTCATCTCGATCTCCCCTCTTTCAGTGTCAAACCCTTCCCCCTTGTCCTATGGCTCCCCTTACTGATCAAGATTCCCTCCCCAGCTTTCCTGGAAGCCCTTTAGAGACTGGAAGGCTTCTATAAGGTCTCCCTGAAGCCTTCTCTTCTCCAGGCTGAACATCTCCAACTTTCTCAACCTGTCCCCATAGGACAGGTGCTCCAGGCCTCTGATCATCTTCATGGTCCTCTGCTGGGCCCATTCCAACAGGTCCATGTCAGAATGTGTATATTCAGAAGGTACAAACAGAAATGTTGGTATCTCTGGATCCTGTACAGGTGTTTCTGAACCCATGTGCTACAGCAAGGATCCCTGTGAGCATCCTTCTTGGAGTGAGCAAGCTCCATTGCACTGTATAGGCAAATCCAGCTCCCCATGGTCTCCCTCACACCAGCAGGATGGCCTTTGACACCAGAGGCCATGAGTTTCACTGAACTTGTGGAAGAAAGACCATGGTGGGATATCTTGGTACTCTTTTTACTAAGGAGGTGCCCAGGGCTTCAAAAAACATGATACATCTAGTGCAAGAGTGACCTGAGGTGGGAAGATGTCAAAGTGCAGTCCTGATGGTGGAGGTCCAGCTCTCCCTGTGTCTCCCTTGATAGTACTCCACCTGTCCCAGGGGGAGAAGACTCCAAGGACCTGAGCAACCTCTGGTGGGTGTCACCCAGGCTTGCAAAGTGGTCTCTGCAGGCAGGAATGTCAAAACATGTGTGGAATGTGAGGGGAAGCAGATGCTTACAGGATGGCATTTGCTTGCCACATGTCCTTGAGTGCAGTGAGGGGAAGGCAGGAGGGCAGGGACAGTGTCCTCCAGCGATGGCAGATGCTGCGTGGCTGAGCTGGGGTGGGGATGTGGGTGGGCAGCCTGCCCAGCAGAAGGTATGCAAAACACTTGGGCAATGGATAGTCTTTCCTAGGTCTGCCGGCATCAGGTTTAGGGGATGGAGGCAGGATCTGATCCACCCAGCCAAGACCATGGCAAATGAGAGAGAAGCACAGGCAGGCAGAAACTGGCAGGGTCTGGTGTCCCATCAACATGAGTGGGAATGGCAGAACAAATGTTTCTGGACATTCTGTGCCACCCAAATCTCAGGAAGGAAATCTGAGGGCAGAAGGCCAAGGAGAAAGTCCACATCCAATGGTTATTGAGCTGTACATCATTATCCATCCAATTGGGCTCACAGCTGTGATGCAGTGTGCTCCATGTAAGACGCTGAGGGATAAATGTGGGGTCGAAGACACAGATGTGGCAAAACATGAAGTTGCCTGGCTGGGGACTAGGGACAGCACTGGAGGTGTTGGCTGGTAGCACCAAGACACATTGACCCATGGTGGCTTGACCTAATGGTCTTCTGTATTTCTGCTGAGGATGATCGGATTGCTCTGACAGGAGCTGCTGATGCAGAGAACAAGGGTCCTAAACCTGCACTGCCAGCAAAAATCTATCTTGATGTGTCAGAGAGACAGACCCAGTGGCAAGGAGAACTTCTGCTTCACCATTTTCACTCAAGCTGTAGATCAGGCTGAAGGATGACCTTTCTCTGCCTCTGAATCAGCCAAACATATTTTTTTCTTCCACCAAAGAGGACCCACACTCTGTGTATGTCCTGTAAGGATGGATATTGGTGCCTGCATTTAGGGGCCCAGCTCACCCTGACACACCAGCTTTCCCTCAGTGGAGGGAGAAGGTGTGTGTGCACCATCACAAGGGCTTGAGTACGGTTGCCCACTGTCTGCCTTCTCGTAGGCTTTGGAGGGTAACAACATTGAGCTGGTTGGATGTGACCTGCAAGTGTCACTCGCTACGAAGAACTTCCCTGACCTATTTTATTTGCTGCTGTAGGTACAGAAAGTGTTTGAGGCTGCGTGTGCCATGGGGGGAGGATTGGGGGGTGAGCATCAGAGGAGGTGTGCATGGGGCTGCAGGTGTCTGAGCACCTGCAAATGTGACAATAGTTTTGAGACACCAGAAAAGGGGGTTGCAGCCATTTCTCTTGTGGCACAGCTGGACCCTGTGCCCAAGACACCCACCTGGGCATCACAAGAAAATCACAAGACTGAGCCCTTTGCCTTCCTCTGACCTCCTTGTATTTGCTGTCCACATCAGAAACAGGCAGCTTTGCTTTGGATCCTGTTTCTCTTTTTGCTTTGTTTTCCCTCAGATTAAAAAATTCTCCCATTACCAAAGCTGCTTCACGTAGAGGGGAAAGTAAGTGAAAATTCAATTGAATAAACAGTGTGGGTACTTCTTTCCTTCTATCTGCCATAAAGAGCAGCTTGATGAAGCAAAAAGGAAGAGCCAAACCAGCAGTAGTGAATGTGCAATTGAATAAATACCAATTTCATCCTTTGTTTTGGCTCCTCTGGCTTATGGTGCAGAGATAGTGAAAATTCAATTGAATTTTAATAACAATGGGCCCCATCACCAAAAACACAACCAAATGGCCAGAAAGAGACCCTGACTTAAAATCAATGGCAGAAAAGATAGGCGACATCATCAAAATTATATTAGCCTTAATAGTCAATCAATTAATTAAATCTCCCAGTTATTAAAAAAAATAAAAGCTCTTGGAGGTGTTGGGTTTTTTTTTCCTTTCCTGATGAAGTTTTCCAGCAGGATCTAAAAGCTTTTTGTCCCACCCCTGCCCGCAGCTCTCCCCCAGCTCCCACCTTCACCACCCACCATTAGGGGCCGTTTATCGAAGTGACAGTTTCCTTTCTATCGAAACGAGGGGGGATAAGGGAGAGGTGGCGGCAGAGTGCTGAGGCCACTGGAAATGAAATGTTGCATAGATATGAATTTTGATAGCTAGTCAATACCCTCTGTCCGTTTCAATTAAAAAAGAGCAGAATACACCGAGGGCAGATGGGCAACATTTCAGAGCCCATAAAATCAAACAGGGGGAAATAAAGGAGAGGTCCAGCTGGACTTCAATCTCCTCTCCTTCTCTTTCTTGCCCAGTGTATTTCACCGGGGTGGTTTCTCTTAACGCTTTGCCTGCTGGTCCATTCTTCCATTCCTCCAATCTCCGTTGATAACCTGTTGCATGAGGGTTTCTGGGTAGTGGCGTGGAGCTGGACCTCCCACCCACCTTTGAGCCATCCAGCCTGATACCAACATGTTTGTGTGGGGACAATCAAGGTGGTTACTCTGGTTGGCATATGTACTTGTCTGACTACATGGCTAAGTCATCTCTCTGCCAGGAGCTGGTTTAGAACCATAGAATCGTAGAGGTTGGAAAAGACCCTTAGGATCATGGAGCCCAACCATAAGCCTAACACTACCAAGTCCACCACCAAACCATGTTCCTAAGTGCCACACCTCCCTCTCTTTGCCCCTACCTGAAACTCTCATCAAAGGTCTGGCTTAAACCAAGGCAGAAGCTTCTTCATCATTCCCTGCTGATTCTCAGCAAAAGATTTAACCCTTGGTTAACTTTTCAAGCAGTCAGGAAACAAAGGTTGTCTGATCACCACAGATGCAACCTTCTCCCTCCAAGCCCTCTGTACCCACCCTCTCCTTGGGCTGTTCCTCACTCCATCCTCCCCCAGGAGAAACCTTATCTCCCCTCCTCAGTGTCACCTGAAAGCGGGGATCTGCTTTCAGCCCCATTCCGACACCGCTGCTCTGTTACCGAGAGCGGCGCGTACTAAGTGGCTCTGTCGCCCTGCCGAAATCCTCAGTAGTATTGCTGGCTCCAGGGATCTGTGGCCACCCTGGAACCATGGAAATACACCTGGATAATCATGGAAGAGCGTTAACTCTTTGGGGTCTTCCCCCTAGGTCCTGCTCCCAGAGCAAAGGAGCAGGGGATCTGACAGGGAGATGTGTTGAACAAGCTGGAGAGATGATTGAAAGAGGTGGGGAAATACCCCATGGATCAGAATTCTCCAGGCTGAGGGGCACAAAGAAGAGGGGAGGACACCCCAAAACCAAGGGTGGGGAACAGAGAGCGTTTCACAGAGTGAGAAAGACAACAAGAAAATGTAATTTAACTCTGGCAGAAGACGCTCAGGGTATGGAGGTGCAAGGATTGTGTCTCACCTGGCACAAGAGGGTAATAACTTTATCTCCAGCTGTTTGCAGAAAGACTCCATGAAGCTCTGAGATACCTCATTCATGGAGTCTTGAGGATTTTTTCTTCCATTAAGCCAAGGTCTCCAGTTAATCTGCTCCTGCAAGTGGAGGTTGACCTGGCAATCCCAAAACAGGATTTAAACCCACCTTCTTGCAGATAAGATAGGAATCCTAGTCAGAATGAACTGCAAAAGGTGGCCAAAATTAGATAAATGAGTGAAATCTTCAGGATGTCACAAAACAGCTTACCTAGGTGGCTGCAAGACAATTGCATTTGGATGACATGTCTTCGGGTAATGTCTTTGGGTACTAACCCTTCCCTGCCATGCACATGGTCACTGACACCCAGGTCCACCAGCCTTTCCAATCCAATTTCCTCACCCTAAAGAACAAACCAAGAAGACCTGTGTACATACCTGGGTCTGTCCCTATCCAGGAGACAACATGATTATCCCAAGGTTTTTCAATCAGATGTGCAGACCTCAATCTCCATCTCCACCCAATCATGGGGAAAGAGTAAAGACCTTGTCACTCACAACTTGTAAATGAAAAACTGGACAGCTGTCAAGGTCTGTTGAAGACCCTTCTTGCTGTCATATCAGCTCTTTAGAGGATTTTCAGTGGCTTCTAAGCTTGACTTGGTCCAAACTCAGCCAAGACCCCCTTCAGTGTTCAAATACTGGTACTGAATATCTCTTGGTGTTCATTGTAACCATTAAAATATGGTATATGTGTATTGCAGTCCCTGAGAGGAGAGGTTTGTGGTGAGTGGGGTGCAGGCCAACTGGGTCTGATGGAAATTTTCATTATGGTTTAAAGTTATAACACTTCCAGTTTGAAGGAGGAAATGAAGAGATGGCTTCTGGGAGGGTGATACTGCCAGCAGCCACCATGAAAGGTCATCTAGAAATGCTTGTCATTCATGTCCAGATAATCTGAAGTATCCCAAATAGTCAGATCAATGTTTATCTGCTAAACCTGAGTTCCTGGGACCTTCTACCCATTTGTGGGATATGTTGGCTTCTGGGAACTAGGTTTCCAGCTGGACAATGGGGTGAATCCAGGGTGCAGAGCAGAGATGGGCTAGCATGTACTAGGGTTCACCCTAACACAGAGGTGGGACAAGGCTATGAGTGTGTGACCAGGCTTGGAAGCTTGAAGTGTTTCCATGTCTAGTAGGTTAGAAATAACTGAGGATCCCAGATGCTATCTGGAAAGTGAAGAGCAACCCCAAAGTTGTGACAGTTGAGCAAGAAAGTGTGGACATTTGCCATCCCACTGAGGAGAGCATGTGGATTTGCATGGAGAACTTGGAAGCTCATGCCTGCTGTTTTGTTCATGGGATTGCATTGAGAAGAAGGGTTGTTGTGGATATTTATAGACATTTCTAGCCAGAGCTGGGGGGGTAAGAAAGCTCAGGCTGAACCAGATGACTGCAGTGCTCATTCTGCAGCCTTTCACAAACCAAATACTCCAAGGATAGGAGGGAAACTGGTTCTGCAAAGATCTGTCTTGGCTTTTGGCCTGGAAATGAGAAAGAGCATTAACTATAATGTGTTGGAGGTGGGGGGAGGCGGGCACAAGGAATTTTGTTAAGTAGTTAATGGACACAGAATTTGGTCAGCCCCTGTGGCACCGACTCTTGCTAACACGGGCATTTTTACAACCCTGTGGGATGCAGCCTTGGATAGAAGCACTCTGAAAGCAGACACCTTCTGGCTGTTGCACTGGGATGACTGGAGGAGGGGGGAAACCTGGCTGTGGGAGGGATATTAACTCAGACACCAAGTCCTCTCACTGGGAAGCCTGTCCTGCTCATGGCAGCATGGTGGCTGGCAGCATCCCTTGCTCCATGGTCCTCTGTTGCTGCAGCATCCTTGGCTGGCATCCCTCTTTCGTTAGTCTGGGAGGGCTAATGAGATCATGGCCCTTGGTGGGGAGCTGAAAACAAGCAAGTAATTCCTCCGTTCCCAACTCAGCAGAGGTTGGTGTCACCGGGTGAGTGACACAGTTTAAAGAAAAACCCTGTTTGTGGCCAAGATCTTTAAGGATTCCCCCTGCTTTGCTTCGCCTTTCCTCCTTATCTTGTTCTGCCCCAAGATTTCCAGCTCGGAGCAGCTGGGGAATAAAATGTGAACCTTCTCTGGTTTGGTCTCCCAGGCTCTGTTGGAGGCTAAGTGAGGTTAATAACCGAACATGCCGAGAGGTATTGAGGAAAGAGACAGGGGAAAAAGCTCCGTCCCTGATCTGATAGTGATAAACGATTGGAGATAGGATATCTGATTTCTTCTCTCTGGTGGTCTCTGCAGTAACAGCTTCCAGGCGAGCGTGTCAGCCATTCATTAAAGGGAAAACGGCAAAGATTATCGCTAATATCTTGAAGATTAGTTAGATAAATATACACTGCAGAGGAATATGCAGAGGGCCAGGTCTGGCGACTGCTGGGAAACGCTCTGGCTTCATTGACTGAGCTGAAGCAATTTGCATCCGCTGCCGAGCACGGAGCTCATAAAGCCGACCCGCAGCCTTTGGATGTGTTTGTAAACACACAGCATGCAGGCACTTAACTCACACCCGCTGCTTCCTCTTGCGGTTAGAAGCACGGAAATTTTTCTTTGGGAGGCGGCAAAGGCCAGGTCGTTTGCTAAATTATCCCCACCGAACCCCGAGCGGGATTTAAGACAGATGACCATCAGCCAGGATGGAGTTGCTAATGAAAGCCCTCACCCGGATAACTTCTAGACGGGTGGGAAGTGTTGGGATGCTCCCAAAAACACAGAACAGGAGAGGAAGAGTTTTTCCTGCAGGAAGTCGCAAATAGAAATCCTCCCGATAATTTTGTTGAACTGAAAAGTGAAGTACACACAAGTGAAATCCCCAAAAAATCCTGCTCTAAGCTCACCCTTCTTGAGTGGGAGGACGGATTGGAGCAGAGATTTCCAGAGGTCCCATCCAACCTAAATCACCTTTTGTGAATGCAGACAGGAAGCTTTGCTGCGGAGCAGCTCTCGGAAAGAAAGGGATACCCAGCACCGAGTGTCAAATGTTGTTTTGTTTCCTTTTTAAAACACAGCAAGCAGAAACACTCGTGGCGCTAAGTCTAAATGAGGCAAAAAACTGTTGTTTCATATTGACGCAAGTGTCAGCTCTTGTTTCTCTTCTTTTAAACTTGAAAGCCAAAGTCACATTTTAAGTCAAAACAGAGGAGAAACGCGAAGGATGCTGGAAGGGTTTGGAACCACCATTTTGCTGTGCAAGGAGAAACCTGGGGTGTGTGTGGGGGAAAGCTCCAGTCCTTGCTCCATCCTTTGGCTTGCTTGGCCGTGGGAAAGGGGTGAGCGTGGCCACCTTGTCTGGCACAGGTTGGACTCACTCGAGAGCTGGATGGTTTTGGGATGCCAAGCCCAAAACGGGATATTTTATCCCCTCTGCACCCCCCTTATCACAAAAGGATGTCCCTGGAGTGTGGGGCACTGCTGTTGTCATTTTGGGCTGAGCTGGAGTTGCTAAATGATGGAGGGTTCATGGATTTTTATTTCTTTAAATTGTGAGCTTGGGTTTTTTTATTAGCATTTTAAGAGCTCCCTTCTTGCTGATTTTTTTGTCCCTTCTCCACGTGACCCTCCTTGGTGGGGGCACCACTGGGCAGAAAATCATGGCTGGACAGCCATAGTCTCATGGGAGCAGCAAAAAGGGTGCAGGGACCTGGAAGAAACCCCACATCCACGTGGTCCTTGAGGCCAGAGCTGTGGCTCAGTTGTCATTTACCCTTCTGGGTTATGAATTGGGCTGGTCAAACATCTTAAGAAGCCAGGAGAAACCACGGAGGTCAGAATTTTATGCCTGGACAACCCTCTCCCCCAACCCACCTTGTACCAATACCCATAAACACTCTAAAATAACCCATTGCTTGATTTCTACCAAATCCACAAGGGGTGGAGGGTGCAGGGTGGGGGGAATGACTTTTCTGCAAGGTTTGCAAAACAGGGGCTCCTGGGGGCAGAAGATTCTGAGCACCTCTGATGGGACAGGGCTCTCAGAGACATTACAACTGCAGGTAGGGGCTGGTGGCCTCCTGGGTACCAAAAACTGCCCCTGAGCAGGCACAAAACCCGTGTGCTGCCAATGCAGCTTTCACAGGAAAAAAAAAAAATCCAAACCTTTCCACAGCAGGAATTTCCACTGGAGCAGGCAGGATTGAAACTAACGGGGAGGCAAGAGAGAAAAAATAGGTAAAAAAAAAAAAAAAAAGGTAGGAAGATTGACATTAAATACGGCAATTCTTAACCTTTTCTCTCCCCCCATGTCTCCTCTGCACCCCCCACTTTTCCTCCCTCACCCCAATGTGGGATCCATCCCTTCCCTGTGCAATAAACAGAGATGGCTGGAAAACAAAGAGCTGCCTTTTTTCTTTTTCTTTCTTTCTTTTTTTTTAAATTTATTTATTTATTTTTTTATTTGCCACCTCTGCATTCAGATGGGAGGTGGGATGCTCTGTGTCTCTGTCTCTGTGTGTGTGTGTGTGTGTGTGTGTGATGAAATTCAGGCCAAGCAGGCAGTGTACAGAATTCAGCCACCCTCAGCAGTAAATACTAGCAGGAGCAGCAGGATTGAAAGAGCTGGCGGAGATGAGAAAAGAAAGGATGTGCGTAATTGCACACTCAAAATGCCACCTTCAATTGCGGCTGCAGATAAGCCAGCCTCTTCCCTGCCGCAGCCCCACAGAGCACTGCCAGGGCACTGCCGATTCCCCGGCACCGTCCCACCTCAGGGGGATGACAACTTTAAAAAAAAAAAATAAAATCCATAATAAAATCAGCCCACATAGGTGGTTTGTGGTGTGGTTTGTTTGTTTTGTGTTTCTTTTCTTTTTTTTCCCAGAGAAAGCTCCAGCTTCTGGAATCCCAAGATTTTGCTTTTCTTTCACTGACCTCCTGCCTCTGTTTCTAGCTGCCTTCGGAGACAACAGAAAAAAAAAAAAAGAAAAAAAAAAGAACCAGTTTGCAAGATGTGATGGCAAATAGTAGGACTGCAGTCAGTCCGTTCCTTCACTTCTTACCTAATATCTTTTCTTCTTTTTTTTTTTCCTTTCTTTGCTGGTGAGTTCGGTGATCTCATCGGATCATGAAGTGTAACAGTTCTTAGCAGGCTGACTTGCTGGGGTCTTTTTTGGTTCTTTTGGACTCCCTTCAGAAGGGAGATACCTGCCCTTGCCCTAGTGGAGCTTCTTTGCCGTATAACAGCTGCTTTTTCCTCTCCTGCTCTGGCTTTTTCAACCTCAAATTGCCTTAACGGGCAGCCTTTGGGCCCTACATTGTATTAAACATAATAAAGAGCAGGAGGGAAACTGAGGCTGGTTTGGGAGCCTCCAGGACATCTCTGCAGCCAGCCCTAGATGGGACCTTCATGCTCCAGGCCAGCCTGGTGGGGTTTGGCTCCATCGAGGTTCTGGCTCAGCCGTAGTTTTGGCTCAGCCGTGTGTGACCTTCATGTCCCTGCAGAACAGTCATGACTCAGTGTCTCACCCCCTCCTTGCCGTGGAGTCATTTTTCTCCTTAATTTTAGCTTTGGGAGCTCTTCTTTTATTTTAGGACAGGTTTTCACGATGCTGCCAGTCCTCAGACAGAGTCCGAGCTCTCAGCGGGTTCTCACCTCTCCACTGCCCTCAATTTGGAGCAGGTACCTCCCCCCACCCCCCGGCCTCAAAGCCAAAATCTGGGAAAATCTTTCAGTCTGTGGAGTTGCAGCTTATACCCATCTCAGTATTATTTGAAGCTGTGCCTTTGCGATAATGCCACAAAATGCTGGTCAACACTTTTTGATAGTGGAATTTTCTACCGGAAAGCATATTTTTGTCAAAAAAATCATCTTGGGACCAGGCTGATTGTGGTGATGTTTTGGGGTTTTTTTTTATATTAAAAATATTGAAATGAGTTGTTTCAACTGTGTCGCCTCGCTTTCAAAGCAACAAAATGTTTTGTAATGCCAGGGGAAAACATACTGCTTCAGCTTTGCCGAGGCATCCCGGTTTCTTCGAGTGTTTATAGTTAAACCTTGGATTTAACAATATATTGGATTATAAAGTTGAGATTTCTGCCATGCTTCGTCACTAGTGAGATGGAACATTTTTATTTGACTGAACTAAAACAGTGTAACATCAGAACAAATTATTTCTGGGTTGATTTTGTTCTCAGGATAAATTTCAAATTCTTATATCTATTTTTTGGCTCTCGGAATGCAAACCCATTTCCAGATGTCAGGATATTCAAGCAGAATGAAATGTCATTTTCCAGCAAAATGATGTGCTGCACACTTAGACACCTGCTCCAAAAATAATGCCAGGCTTCCGTGTGGGTTTTCCCCACTCTTCTCTTAACAGCTTTTTTTTTTTTTTTAAGATTTTATTTTTTCACTTGTGCACTTAAGGATAGGAGAGTAATCCACATGCAAATATGATTAACGATCAGCAAATGGGTTGTTTGGGTAGAAATGTGTCTCTGCTCCTCAGGCATCTCTCTTGGTGTGGTTGGACAGTGCTTTGGGGTTTTCAGACACCAAAACTAGTGGGTGCAAGAAAAAAGACTTCACGTGCCAGCTGGTTTGAAGTCCTCCTTCCTTTCAAAAAGAAATCGAGAAATCAATTAATATTTATTCAGTGCTTTTCTGCTTAATGTTTTCTGTATCCCAGAAGTTTTCCAGGTGCGTGCTGGTTATCACTGCTCGTGCTAAGTGAGAACATCGGAGCCACCCCCAGAAAACAGCCTGGTGCTTTGTAAGAGCTGAACAAAATAATGTCTGCTCCCAGGATCCTGCCATCTAAATGAAGAGATGGAGCTTAAATAGGGGAGCACAGGATGTGTGTCTCACTCTGTGCTGTTTTCCCCCTTGCTGGAATGAGTCCTCTGAAGCCAAAACAACAGGGGCAATAGAAAAGAAGAGCCAGACCCCACCTCGATACTCAATAATTGATTTGCACTGTAATTATTTACCTCCTTGGCAAAAGAAAACTCAAAGTCCCTTCCCAGAAGGGTGATGCTCATGTGGCCACAGAAGCCTGACCACAACTGTGGGTGGGAGAAGAGCTCGGTGGGTTCAGTGAAATGAGTCCCACGCACCAAAACAAGATAGTATTCGAGTGTTGGCAGAAAGCAAACAGAAAATCCTTTGGAAAGGGTTGGCTGCAGTCAAATGCCAGAACACAGAACGACTTTGCTTTTTCCAGAGGAAAAAAGTGTGAATTTATTTTTATGGCAGCTCATAAGATTATTATTTCTGTGCAGGGTGTGGACCAGGTCTTTTCCTGTCTTCCTTCCTTAAGAACAAGGAAGAAAAACATATTTATAATAGATTTTCCTTCACCTGCAATGCACAGGATTTATTTTATATTTTCATGTGCATGTTTATTATAGAGTGTATGGATATGTGTCTATAAAGAAAATCAGGCTTCCTCTGCAAGAACTGTGTATTCTTATTATAGGTATATTATATCTACTTACATTATCTTCCCGTGACAGCAGACTTTAAAGGAAACCTTTATTTTTTCTGTCGGGCTAGCAGTGAAGTCCCTCTTTCTGCAAACACTTAAGCACAAGTGTGGCTTTGAGGGAATTGTAAAGCGAGGTAGTACCATTTTACAGTCACTTCGCATTCATTTTTCCCTAGCCACCAAATATTGCACAATTTAAAAAAAAAAAAAAAAAGGCAGGCAGGAGAGAGGCTGGAGCCCTGAATATCTGCATCAGACACACACACGCCTATTTATACCTCCCGGCCCGGTGAGAGACACCCAGCTACACTGGTGTAAAATCGGGAACGAATCCATCAATGTCAGCACTTTCCCATTGGTATAGAGGCGATCCAGCTCAACTCGATCCCAGCCTCCCCCTTCTCTCCCGCTCCGTCTGGATGCGCCCCTCAAAGGATACGAGGGAGCCAGAATTTTTAAATCACCGTTTATATTATGTCAAGCCTGTTTATTGCACTCTGCGGCTCCGCAGCAGTCCCATCTCCTACAAACCTGACATTATCCCTTTAAGATTCAAACTCCTCAATAAGTTTTATTTTAAAGACGGAGCCCGTGCGTGCAACTGGAGCTTTTACCCAGGTGTCCGCAGCCTCGGCTTCTCTCTCCAGCCCCTCGTCCCCGTTGATGGGCTGATCAATTACTCATCAAATCTTAATGCACGCTTTAACTCAACTGTGGCATCTTAATCAGAGCGTTGACTGCCGAGTGTCAGCCCCATCGACTTGGGGGAGCTGGGACAAATGAGCCCATCGACTGCCTGGTTGGAAAGAGTGCTTCTGCAAGCCTGACCTGCCGTCTAGTGGTTGCACGGGAAGAGGACAAATGAAGACATATGTGCGGGGGTGGAAGGGCTGGTAAAGCCTCTTTGCAAGATTGGGATGGTGGTGGGTGAGCGAGGGCTGTGGGGTGGGATCCTCACCCCCTTGGTCCCACTTAGGAGCAGGTCTTAGGATGAGGAGGCTTCTCCTGGGGTTGGTTTCACCAGGAAGCATCAGTAGGGCTGGGGGTGCGTGGTAGAGGGTGGAGGGAGCATATGGGGGTCTGGACCACCGTGGGTGGCTTTGCAGACACTTGTAGGGCTGGATCAACCGCATGTATGTGGGGCTGGATTGGCAGAGCACGGGGTGGGCGCTGAAGTATATGTGGGTGCACAGGGTGGAAAAGGAATTTATTTGGCATCGGGGTGTCTATTGTGTGTGTGTGTGTGTGGTCTGTGCAAGGCTGAGTGATGTCTTCACAAGGGTTTCAGGCTGGAGGAGCAATTTTTGTTTCTGTGGACCCTCTTGAGCTCAGATGGTGTCAGTAGATGCATGTTTGTGTGTGATGGAAGGTCCCATGTCTAGGACTGCAAAGGTAGCCCAGGTGCAGGACAGGTCTGTGGGACCCTAGGAGAGGAGGTACCCCAGGAGTGACACTGGCTGGGACCGAGGACACAAGGCAGAGCTGGATACTTGGGACAGAATGCTCCCCATGAGGGCAAAGCTCTGTGCCACGTGACCACATCCCTGAGCTGACACCCCACAGCAGACCACATCAAAGAGTCCAGCCGGCTTTGGGCCAGTCCCCATCATGCCTTGCAAGCCTTTTCTGGGTTGGTTTTTTTTCAGACTTTTTTTTTTTCTTTTTTTTTTTTTTTCCCCTCAATAGCATCAATTTGAAAAGCCGCTTAAAGGAACAACAAAGAAAAAGCTGACACAGACCCGAGCTGGGGAGAGAGAGCAGGTCAGGATCGCTGCACTCCTCTGGGGTGGCAATCACGTTTGCATCCAAGCTTGTATCTTGTTTTAACGAGCCCCCTGCCCTCTGGACATCTCTCCTAAAAACCTGGAGGAGACCCGGGACACTCTCTCGAGGTGTGGGGAGGGAAGGGATGATCAGGCAGCAGGTCTAACCCATCCGAAGGAGCTGAGAGCACACCCCATAACCAGGGAAAGGAGCGGGCTGTGCTGGCTGCCTGCCTGACCCTCTCCATCGGATACAGAATTAGCTGAGGGCAAAAATACTTCGAAGTCAGGTACTTCAGTGAAGTGCCGACAAGCAGGAGGGATGTGTCTGGGATTCTAGGGTATGTAATGACTGGAAGAAGGATTTTTTTTATTTTTTTTTTATTTTTTTTTTTTAAGGCTAAGCTGATCCCTGCAGGATGCTCTAGAGAGATCACAAGCTGCTGTTTCAGTCCAGAAGGTTTTATGAGATTGGGACAGCACCGTATGTGCGTCGTTGCCTCCTGTCTGGAGCCAAGCTGGCCCTGCAGGAGGTCTGTTTTGGCTCATACCTGACCCATGCCAGCGCTGTGGTGTCTCTGTGACTCTGGACACACCATTCACGGCGGGTAGGTAATAGTCTTACTCATTACAATTATTTCTTCGTTTGTTTTGCAATTGAGCTGAAGAACCTGGCCAGAACTAAAGTCTCCCCAGTGCTCAAACATTCCCCATTCCAAACACCCCCCCTTTGCCTTCCCCAGCAGCCAGGAGAGACTCAAGGGCTGAGGATGTCCATAGTAACATTCCTTTTCCACCCAGCTGCCTCCTCCATGGTCACGAAGCACCCCTAAGAAGATGAAGCAACTTGTTAGTCACTGGTTTAAGCCATCCCATGAGATCTTTCCTTGTGCTACTAAGGAACCCGTGTCTTGCTTGCAAGAATGCTGACATGGGAGGGGAGAAAACAGGGAAAGCACCGGGATCCATTTCTGAGGCAGGCAGGGAGTTGTGGCTGATGTGAGGAGAGGAGAACAAATATGAACTTGGGGGCCCATCACCAGCACAGACACAGCAGATTCTGATCATTCCAGGTAAGACCAGAGCCTGGTGGCTTTCCCTGTGGAGGGTCCTTTGAGCTCCAGGATGTCCATGTGCACAGATGAACCCTGTGAAAACTCTTCAAACCTCCATATAACAAACACTTTCTGTGGCCGCATTGATACAGTCATCCACCAAAGAGCTTACAGGCAAAGGAGAATTAGGCAGAGGAGGTCTTGCCTGGAGCTTACACAAAAGGGAAATGAATACCCTTTGATGCTTTAGGTTGGTGCTTTATTGCTTTAACAAGATTAGCATATTTCTGCATTGCTGACTTGGATTTCCAACACCCGAATTTGAGGGGCTGTGAGCCCTTGGTAAAAATAGCTCTACAAAGGGATGATGAAATGACTGTCAAAAGGGCCAAAGTCAGCCTGGTCACTCCTGAGACTAATCTGTGATCTTAAGATATCATTGGTTTATGAGAGCAGAATCATAGGATCATAGAATGGTTAGAGTTGGAAGGGGCCTTAAAGAACATTGAGTTCCAACCCCCCCGCCATGAGAAGGGACACCTCCCACAAGACCAGGTTGCTCAAAGTTCATCCAGCCTGGCCTTGAAGAAAGGGCCCATCCTGGCCAGAACCCTCTTTCCAAAGGTGGCCCTAAGCAGGCTCTTCCAATTGGAAAACTAAGGAGAGGACCAATGTGTGATGACACCTCTTCTAACACTCTCGTGGCTCCAGCTGTTCTTAGCGCAGGGGATCTCCTGAGCCTGTTGTCACTTGTTCATTTAGTAACACTCAGTAGATCTCTTTTCCAAGAATGTGTGCAGTCTCTGCTTGAACCATTAACTGAATCCAAACAGTCCCACAGCTCTGCGGTCTGGTGTGTGAGAAGTATCTGCCTTCTGTTAAAGCACCAGCTCCTAGATCGTGTTTCTAGGTAAATTTTTTTTTTTTAAATATTATTATATTTATTAGGTCATGCTTTAGACCTAATTGTCTCATTGACTTAATTGTGGGCAAACACATTAAAATATGGAACTTACAGATTAAAAGAAATCAAATAAGAATGAACTCAACATTTATTTCTGTTTGGAAAATGTGATTTTTTAAGGTAGATTCATGATTTGGAGGACTCATTCACTGATTTGGAGGCCATCGGTGAGGTTTTCAGGACTGCAGAAGGCTCCATGATGATGTTTTATCTTCATCCTAAACTGCCAGCATCTACAGACACGTCAAAAATGGCTAAATGCACATGATGTCATTTCAGGATTTTAGCGAGCAGGTTGAGAGGGAGATGTCAGTCAATGTAGTGTCATCTCAAGGAAATTTAAAGAACAGCCCTCTGTCCTCCAGATTTCAAAAGAATATTATTGAACAGGGCCTGCCTGGTTGTCGATGAATCTTTCCAGCCTCTTGAGGTATCTCTGGGACAATGAGGAAGGGATTTAGTATTATAAGATTTCCAGACCCCACTGCAGAAGATGCATGAGCCTGGTGGAAGAGAAACTGGTGAGGTGCTCTGAAGCCCCGTGAGAGTTGTTAAGCAAAGGAAAAAGGGGCCAGGGAGGAGGTGGAGGCTCCATTCCTGAGGGAAATGAACTGACCTGATCTTCATGGACCTCTTCTCAGCCTCCATCTCGTTCGGCTTCTTGCCAGACCATGTGGATTTGGGAAGAAAGTCTCCAATTTTCTTCTAGAGATGTCGTCATGCATAAAGAAGCTCTGAGACTCCACTTGAAGGCTCAGGTCAGTCTTATCTGTAAGATAAGACATCAAGAAACATGTTGGAGAAGTACATTCAGAGGGAAAGAAGACCTCTCCCTTGTGGAAAGACTTCAGTCCCCCTTGATGGGTGGATATGGAGACCTTTTTCCTGTGATGGGGTGAGATGCAACTGAAAAAAAAATACGGTAACACCAGGGAAAAGGCAGAAGCGTCTGTTCCTTGGAAGAACAGTTCGAGCAGAGCAGAGATGCAGCAATTTCTCTGCTGAAGAAACCGTCCATGTTTAAAATGGAAAGGGAAGATGCAAATCCCAGTGCAAAATAAGCCACATCACACAATGGTGAACTGTCCCCGGACGGCACCACAGCTCTCCAGCTCCCTTGAAAAATGGATCCCTCAGACTCTTCTTGACCGGAGATGTGCAGGCAGATGAATGTCTCCCAACCCCAGCCAAAGAGCCAATCTCCTCTTGCTATAGATCTGGAGGATCCTGGCAGCAATGAAGAATAAATGCACTCAGCAGGGTCCTGGGCAGGATGGTGTGGAGGGGAGGCACTCAGGGTGGCCCCATGGGGAAGAAGCAATGGATTTGAAAAGAGTCCAAGTGGTCAACATGAAAAGCTTTTCCCTATGGGAATGGACCTGCACTCTTCAACCACCCTCACCCAAGAAGAGCTCCTTACTTACAGCCTATGGGAGTAGGAAAGCAGATGAGGCAAAAGCTGGTGATATGCCCTTCGTAAGGACCTGAGCTGTCTATACCTCTATAAGTTACAAGGTTTAAGCAACTATGGCTTTTTAGTAACCTCTTTATATCCTCTTCTCCTGTCTCCTTGCTCAGGGGCCTGGACCTGGCCCAGGAAGAGCAGTGAGAGATTCTGCTCTTGGTTGTGGAAGGGAGAAGCAACACACATCACAGGGATGGGTTTCCATCTTGGGTGGCCTTATGTTCTTGGCTGCAATATAGATGAGAATAAGAAATTCTTCAAGGAAGATACCACAAGGCTCTTGCCTTTTCTATAACATCTTGTCTGCTTTTTCTACTAGCCCCTCTGGTTGTGTTAGCATGAAATTTTGGTGCAAAACCTGAGCTTAAGTAAGGTGCCCAGTGTCAATGAAAGGGTTTGCAGCTGAGCAGAAAAAAGACACCAGGTGTTTCAATGTTGGTCTTTTTCAGACCAAGTCGCTACCCAAAATGTCCTGCCTCCATGATTCTATTTTTTTTTATTAAACACGGGGAACAGTGGGTGAGGGACACTGACCTGTGGAGTTGGACAGCCAAATGCCTGCTTTGCACTGGGATCAATAGCTGCACACATAGCAGTGGGAAATCAGTACTCCAAGAGAAGTGTGGAGACAGGCTGTCATTCTGCAGAGAGTTCAAAAGCACCTTGTTCCTGTTAAAAAAAAAAAAAAAGCAAAACCAAAGCATGGTTATTGCCTCTGTTCAGGTGTTTTCTATTCACCTAAGCTGAAAAAAGTCCCTTGGATTGACAGTTTAAGTCTGCTGGGTCTGGACAACCACAGTGCTGGAAGCTACAGAAGTGTGATAAATTCTCAGACCTCATTCATTAAGACATTAGCTGCATTAGTAAATCTGCAAGCTTTCTCTTATAGCTTCTCCCCACCATCCATCTAGCTCACCCTCTGGAATGATGGTAATTTGGATGGCCTCTCCTATTTGCTTTGCCCGTCTGTGACATCAGATTCTCCTTCTTCAGGTTGCTTGTGTCCTCCTCTCTTGCCTTTTATCTGGTTCATTCTCTCCAACGGGCCAGAGGGACATTCTGGGTGGTGTTTCAATAGCAGCAAAAGATACTGGTTATTCCCAAGTTCATCTGCTTGTGGGCAGACCATCAATCTCAGCAGCAGAAACTTCAGGAACTTGCACTGGCTCACCCACCCACACGTGCCCACACGAATGCACGCTCAAAACCTTCAAGCTGCTGCAATTAACAGGACAGCTTTTAATTGGCAATTACAATTCCATTAAGCTGGGTCTGGCAGATCATTTGCTCTGTCAGGAAAGCCCTGAGGCAGAGAAGATTAGTGGCTGGCAGGATCTGGGCTCCTGCTCTGGAGCTGTGGAGGAAAAGAAGACAGGTAACAGCTGTGCTTTCTCAGCTGGGGAAGGTGGGAGGGAGAATTAAAATTGCTTGAAACCCACTTGTCTTCTCAACCCAGGGGGGCTGTGTCCCACCAGAACCCTCAGGAGGAAAGCTCTGCAGCATCAGGGATGGGGGAGGCAGTGATCAGACACAGATGAAGCAGAATGAACTTTAGCACTGAGCACACCCATGAAACAAAGCCTGGAGATTCTGGTTGGAGAGGGAGAAACACGTGTGTCTGGCTGCAACATCACGGCTCCAGGGGAAGTCCATTGCTTGAAGGTTTGTGAGGTCTGGACATAACATCTGGGCACTGCAGTACCATGGGCACCTTCACACCATGGATAATTAATTGAAGGTAGTTTTTTGGGAGCTTTCCAAGTTCTGTTCCTGGCTCTTCAGAAGATCAAGTCCGTGGTGTTTAAACTCTCTGTGCAGCCACCTTTACTGGCAGAAATGTCATTCTCAGCTTTGCAGAGCACTCTGGAATCCCAGTGTGTCACGGTTCTCAGACCAGGGTTTGTACATCCACACCAGGTTTGCAGGACCCTGACACTGATCCTGCTGTGCTTCATAGATGCATCTGAGTCCTCTGTCACATGGAGCCCATGCTCTCCTGGCTCTCCCTCACTATCTGGCTCAGCATGCTCAAAACACACTAGGTGTGTCACTGGCATGAGCCAACTCATGTCTGGCATGATGGTCTCTGGGTAATTTGAAGGGCTGACTTGAGATCTGGTTCAAAATCATTTGGGATTTCTCTTTACTGATAAATGTTCTTACTCTTGTTTCTATGTCCTGTCAACACTACCTTTGTCAAGAGGTTTTTTCCTACAGATTGCCTGTAAAATCCCAGCTGTGATAACTTTAGAACAGGCCACATGAATATTGCTCATCAAACCATCATTAGAACATGGGGTAGGCCAGTGGGCAATCCCAATCCAACCACACCTTTCCACAAAGAGCCCTAATTTAAAGGAAAGCTAATAAGTACTTACCTGGGAAGCAGTTAAGTACTTAAAGCTGAGCTTCAGGGCTTTGAGAACAGAGAACATCTTAATGTGGTGACTCAAGAGGGTTCATAGTATGGATAGGAGGAGGGAGCAGTTTTGGTCCCAGCAGAATTTGTTACCAGTTTGTAAGAGGCAAACAGGGACCTGTTGTTTGTGTGTTTGTCTGCCTGATGGCTGTCCCCATCTCCTGTAAACTCAGCCAACTTTGATCAGGTTTGACAGAAAAAGAGTCTGTTAAATAATTCATATCAGTGAATTATTATTAACAGCGCCTCCATGAAGGTAAAGGCTGCACAGATTCCACACAAAGAGGAGATGGAAAAGAGGAAGCTGGAAAGCAGAGAGAGATCCATGGGCCAACGGATCATTTAGACTCCCAAGAATCCCACCAGGAAGCAAGAGACTAGAGGATATGTTGGCCTACTCTTGGGTGACCGTCAATCAATAAGTGACTCTCTCTGCAAAGGCAACTTGGTCCTGGAGCCTCTTGGCACATTTTGCTAGCTTGTGTGCAGCCCTGCTTTGGGAGATTTGGGATCCATTTAGTGCATCAGCTACTCCTTTTCTCTGTCTGAGTTCTCAGCAGTCTGGCTCCATCCTGCCTCTCAGCTGTCTTTCACAGCCAGAAGACTGGTTCTCATCTCCGATCAAACCAAGAGTGCAGATGCTATTGCTCCCTTAGCAGATTTTCATGCAGACAGATTGATGCTTTCCCTGACTTGGAAGAAACCTATGAATGTCTACAAAGCAACTTCTTTATTTTCTTTCCGGTCCCAGCATAAAATTCTCCTTTGATGAGATATTTCAAGACTCCTCTGATTGCTTTTGAGAGATATGATTTCTATGCTCTTCACTTCGATGCCGTTTCTTTGTGCTGCCTCACCCGTCCATACCCATTGGAAGATTTTTAGGGCTAGGACCTACTGTACTCCATTTCTTGTTTCTTTTCAGCATGGGTGTCTCTCTGTGATGGGATACTCACATGCTTATACACAAATAAATAACGTAAACAACGATTTTCTCTACTGCTGGCAGATCTAACTCTATGGATGGATGTGAAGGAGAGCTATTGAGCAAGAATTCCATTTTAATACCTCATTCAATAGCTCTTGGTGTCTCTTGTGCTTCCTCACCTCTCAGACACATAATTGTATGTTACCAACCCTCTGACAATATAAGAATATGCAGATAATATTGACTTCTGCTACGGTCAGTTTCAAGATTTATTGACCTGAGAAGGAAATATTGACCTGAGATGAAACTGAGGTCAATGTGTGGATCCCAGGGGAGCATAAATTTCAAAATTGACCCACCAAACAGAAGTCAATAAATGAATGGTTAATATAAACATTGTCTTACAAAAATTAATTCTGGGTGACATGGGTTCACAAGCAATTTTTATTGTGAAATATGGGAGGCAATATTGGTTGCCGTGTCTGAAGAATGTGAGTCAGTGTCTGATAACGGAGAGTAATGAAACTGCTGGGAATGGGGGGGGAAGGAATTAGATGTGATTATAATTTCATCTCCAGTCAGTAATGGAGCAGCCTCTTGTTAGCTGGAGTGGAGTTATGAAGATAATTCTTGAATGTGTTAGGCAGGATAAGGTTTAAGCCTCAGGGAGAAATTTTACAGAAGGTGGCAACTCGTGACATCGGTTCTTCCATGTTGGGCTCTTCACAGATCTCAACAAAGCTAACAGGGGATTCTTTACTCCTTTCATTGGACTGGGACTGCAATCCTCATTTGCAATCTGGTGTTTGTCAGTTTATGCAGTCTTCAGTCAAGGCGGGCTGTGGGGAAAAAACGTATTTCAGGTCTCTTGATATCATTTCTGATGTTGTGGGGACGTGTGGAGTGGAGGTCCTGGGACCTTCAGGTCTTCATGGTCTTGTGTACATTCTTGTACACTTTGTTCCTAACCACAAGCCCCCTACACAAACAAACACAGCCCATGTTTTAATCAATTTCCTCATGGAATTTCCATTTGAGCATTTGCAAGTGGTTTTTTTGTTGTTGTTCACAAACAACTTGCAAATTTTAGAAACGTTTAAAGGCATCTGTAGTGGGAGAACTGCAGACTTCATTATTTCATCATCTTCTTCCACTTCACCATACCACAGACATCACTCTGTCTGTGAATTGGAAGTTCTTCATCCCATACAATAGAGAACAAAATGCTGTTTCAGTTTGAAAACTCATGACCCGTGTAACCACATTTTTGAGTTCTAGATTGTTCATAGAGAGGTTTGGTCACAAAGAACAACTTTCAGAGCACTTGAAAAAGATATGAGAATTGGGGTTATGTTCGTTTTTTCCTGATCTTCTTTCTTTGGCTCTCTTTAGGGTGATCACCTCATTGCTTTTATTTATGGGCTGGTGCTGTCTACAGCCAACAGGTTTAATATCTCATTGTGCTGGGGCTATATTGGTCTTGAATCAAAAAATAAGACTAATAGTAATAAACAACAATATAGAGAAACCAAGAGAGGTCATAGTCTAGGGCAATTTCTACAGAGATTGGGGCTTGTGGGAGAGAAATCAATGATGATTCTGTTCTGCTTTGGCAGATAGGTTTCATCTGACCAGCCTAGATGCCTACAGTATAGATATCTCTGGGGTTTCCCTCAAAACTAATTTGACTCACCTCTCTTTATAGTTATTGGAGAAAAAATTAATGCTTTGATAGGGTGGCTCATACCGCTTAAATGATCAAATAGATCATACCCAAGATGTGGATTTCTGAACCACTAAAACCATTCTGGTTTACAAAACTTCAAGGTCCTTTTTCACCTTGAGGTGAGGTGAGGAGACAAAGATGAGAGTTAGAGATCACTGCCATTTGGATCCAACCTCACTTTCATCAGAGG
Source organism: Scolopax mira (assembly GCA_004320125.1). Classification (NCBI taxonomy): domain Eukaryota; kingdom Metazoa; phylum Chordata; class Aves; order Charadriiformes; family Scolopacidae; genus Scolopax; species Scolopax mira. The sequence goes on from BJBW01008786.1 coordinate 66,033, forward strand.
TGTCTCTCCTTTGACACATTTAAGTCAGACGGCAACCAAAACTACAGTAATCCTCACAACTTCTAGTCTCTCCCTCACCTATTCTGGAGTTGTCCTGGCAATGTCTCTGCATCCCATTCCACACTTGACCATCCACCTAATCACTATTTCATATGGACATCTCTGGAGACTCTCAGTGCAAAGTGATGTCAGGCCTGCGGCCTTCCAGGTCCTGTGCCAGTCTGCAGTGCACAGCCAAATTGAACTCATCTGTCTTGGCTTTAAATCGCTGTCCAGATTGAACTTCTTTCAAATGTTTAAGCCACTCCAAGGATTTGAATTGCAGGGCATATTTAAGAGTAGTTTAAATTATTAAAGCCCTTAATGTTTGGGGTTTCTTTAAGATGCATTTTGGAGCTGTCAAGCGAACAATCTTAAATGACAGATTGATGAATTCATTGTCCCTTACCACATCTCTGGGAGGAGTGAGGAATATGGCTCCCAGAAAAACCAGCTTTGCTAACAGAGACACAAGTGGCTCTGTCCACTTCTCAGCCTTTTTGGTCATTAGCACCCTTCTGCTGCATGCACAGGCAACACAGCAGGGTCTGTGTCAGACATGGACTCTCTAACTCATCCTGCTGCTGTTGAGGATTGACTCTGGGTAGGGTTCATCTTCTGGTGACAGGGACCCTGAATCATAAATCAAGTCTGTATTCTGGCAGGGAATGCCTGGTCTGCCAGGCAAACAGTTCTGCTCCATCATTGTAAACCCAAGTTCAGATCCACACACAAACATTATATCACAGAATCATAGAAGATGTTGAGTTGGAAGGGACTCATAAGGATCATTGAGTCCAACTTTCTGCTCCTTGCAGGACTCTGCCTAACACTAAGCCATACATCAGCCCCTGCCCCGCTGTCCTCGGGCTCAGGGGCTTTGGGCTACAGCTACCAGTTTATACTGGGATGGGGCCAGAGGTTCCAGTTTGTGCTGGAATGAGGCCCTGGACCTTATCTTGACCCTCACAGTCTGTTCCTTCTATGTGAAAGGAACTGGTCATATAATCTTAAGAAGAAATTGTGTGAGGAGTTGTGTGGGGTTTGTAGATACAAAAATTGGTTCTCTCGCTTACAGTTTAACTGCTTATTGCCTTCAGCTTCTCCTTTGGGGTCACACGGTCTGGGCTGGACATTTTCTCCCATGAATGAATTATAATGTGTTGGGAATAGTCCTCATTCTTCTTTGCATGGGAAGTAGGAGACCCAAGGTCTCTGGGATCACACTATTACTAGTAAATTTCAGGGTATCTGAGAGTGTTTCCAGCACTGGTACCCAATTTTTAAACTGGATAGTTGTTAGAACAGTCCTGGGCATACTAGTGACCTAGGATAATAAACCCTTTTTCAAATGCTTCCCAGGAATCATCACCAGCCACTGGCCAGTACCACCACCCAATGGAGGACATCTTTTTTGAAGGAGCAAGGATTTTGATAGTACAGCTCTGGGTTGTTCAGTGCTGTCTGTTCTCAGGGGCAGGGGACAGTCCAGGCACATTTAATGTGTAAGAGTAGTCTCAAAGTCTGGGAAAATCCCCTGCTTGTTTGGTTTTTTTGCAAATCTCAGCTCCCAATCAAGAAGCCACTTCATGAGCAGAGCCGCCTTCTGCAGCCTTCTGGAAATAACGAACAGCAGAAAGATCAAAAATCCCGGAGGGATGGTGGAGCTTCAACGTTAATGTATATGGAAAGTTGTGCTCATTTCTAGGCTTCTTCTTACCAGACAGATATTGTCAAATGGCAGGGAGTTCATATAAGAACAACCGACAAATGACTGAGGGCTGGAAGGATTGATTTACAAGGGCAAGATGAAAAGAGCTGAATCAGTACAGCAGTGATCAAGACGTGATGTGACATCTCCCTAGGTATCTGAAGGGCGTAAACACCGAGAAGCAGTGTCTTTGTGGGAAATGTCTTGTGTCTGCTTAACAGCCTGCTTCATTGAGATGTAGCAGGCTACTTACTGTCTATTAAAGAAGTGCCACTTGATCATTATTGGTGTATTTATGGAGGGTCTAATAGCTTTAATAAAGTGTGAATTGCAAAGGTAAAGAGCAGAGGGATCAAAGCCATGTCCCTCCCAGGTGAAAGAAATACAACCCCATTTTTTTCCACAGCTCTGTGCTCTGGGATGAAGTCATGTGCCTAAAAGCAAGTCAACAGAGAACTGAAGAGAAGCTGTCTAGTATGTGACATGTCCCACAGTGGAGTTCTTCATTATTCTAATTCTCTATAAATGCCAATTTTTACCATTTGTACTCCAAGTTCATGATAAAGTAGGGACTTACCCACTTGGAACTTGCTGGGTCTCAGCTTCCCCTTCTAACTGGGGTGAGGGGCGGGGAGTCACAAGGGTGGAGTTGGACTTTCCTAATTTTAGGTGCTCATCAATTCATTAACATGTCCTTGGTCGGGGGAGTTTCAGTGGGCTTTATGGTGTGAGCTGTCTCATCCTAGAGCAGATGCCTAATTGGGTCAGAGGAGCCCTTGACTATATTTCACTGAGTGTCCTTGGAGTTCAGAAAAATAACTCACACGGGGACTTATAGTTCTTAAAATTAGAAAGGGTTAATGCCACCCTGGCCAACTGGTCCACATACAAGGAGAACAGATTTTTCTCCAGCAAAATACATTCCTCTTTTATCTGGATCACATGGCTCTTGCTGTCGAAAGCCGTAATTCAAACCTCTCTTTAGCGCATCCTCACTTGTCTTCCCCTGCAGTACAAGGAATTGGTAAGAACAGTGATGGCAGCTAATGCTGGCTGCTGTGAGAAGGGGTGGTGCTGGGGTTGTGTCATTTGACATGCCCATGGATTGTGCTGGATCCTTTAATAGCATGCGGAGGGTGCTAATTCCCTCTGGAGGTGAAGCTCATCTCTCTATTTTTCCTCCTCTATCCTTAGCTCGCCCCTGGGCTTTAAAGAGAAGCCACCTGGCTGTGCTCCTCTCTTGCACCTGCTTTCCCCTGGATTACATATCGGCCAGAGCCGAGACACAAGTAACTTAAGAATGTTCCCTAATGGAGACTGTGTTGTCCTTATCTCCTCGCGACAGAGGCAAGCGAGTGCGTGAAATGTAACCCCCTGCTTGCCGCCAGCATGGGCAGACCCTTCGTGCCTTCGTGGAACTGGGCTGGTGTCGGGCAGCCAGAAGGAGACTGCTGACAGACAGAAGAGCCAAGGGCATCCAGATTTGGAGCTGTCTCTAGCTTTTAAAGGACTAGGAATGGACAGCAGCTCCCTCAGGCTCGTATCGCAGGGAGATGTAGGCTCCTGTTACTTCTGCTCTGAGCCACGTTCCAACCCATGAGCTCTCCTAGAGGACACCCAGCTCGTTGTTGAGATAATCCATTGCTGTTGCTAGGCCAGCTGCATGCAAACTCAGAGAATTGTAGGCTTGGGATCTTGTGTACCCCAATCTACTTTGTGAGAGTCTCTAGAGAGTTTCCTCCACTTCAGAGAGGTGGTGCATAACTTCACTTGTCCACCATATGTCAAAGTGCTTTGGAGCAATAGTCTCTTCACTTAGTTCTGATACTGCGGGAACTAATGTCCTGAAAAAAGACCAGGGGTCCAGAGATGAATTTTCTCCTGTAGTACTCATTATGTGTCCTCAGGCATATCTTGCCTATACCTCAGGAATTGTCCTGTGAACACTCTATTACACTTATTCTCACAGCAGTTGTGAAGATCAGTGCACTGTTCAACCACGACTTACTTTCAAAAAAAGGCAGTAGGCCCACTCACTAAAAAGTTGGTCTTAAGCTCACTAAAACCAATCAGAGTCTCAGATGCTGAATTGGACTTTGAATCAAAGCTTAGGAAAGGCAACCTGTCCTTCTGCAAGCCTAAAACTGAAAAAACAGATGAACTGTACTTGGTGACTTCTCTGCTCCCTGCTACCAAGTACACTATGAAATTACTTCTATTTACATTCCCATGAGGAATCCATGAGAATCTGGCCTCCAGAAATGCAGTGGGAAGCTCTGAAAATCCACATAAAAGAGCTCGTGGTCTATTTGCAGCCTGACACTTTAGAGTTGACCTTCTTGGCACTGTATTGGGCAGCTAAATTAAACATGAGTGGTTGAAGTGGGGGCTGCCTTTTCCTGAAGAAACAGTTGCTATCTCTGGCACTGCCCAGACCTCCTTTCTACTATGGCTTGGCTTAAAGACTGTCCTCTGGAAGCTTAGGGAGCTGAGATATCTTCTCCTGAACCTGGGCACAGTGTAAAGCTCTGATCTATGTGAACCCAGGGGCCAGGGGTGGGCTCTCAGAGGGGTGAGACCCCCTCAAAGGGGGCTGGGGAGAGGAGCCTGCGGGCAGCGCTCAGCACCACGGACAGAGGCAGGAGCGGACCCGGGAGGGGGGAGTGGGGGCAAAGCCGAGCCCGGGGGTGGGGGTGAGAGCAGAGACCCCCAAATTTCTTTGGTATCACGAAGGGTGCTGGCGAGGAGCATCTGAACCTTGCAGTACAGCCAGGGTGGACCAACATCCTCCCTTCCTCATCATCAGTTTCCTCTGGGATTTTGAAGGAGTAAATGCAAAATTTGTGTGCCCAGCAAGGGGGGAGGCTGGGGGTTGGGTGCTGATTGAGGAGGTTCAGCTCAGAGCAGCTCATATGTTTTAAAGAAAAACCAAGGCTTCATGCTTAAACCTCACTGTGTTTCTGCCTATCCATCCTCCCTGCCCCCATCCATCCATCCATCCATCCATCCATCACTGTAGATCACCTGGTGTTCTCTCCATCCATTCCTTATTAACTCCTGAGCTTGCCTTTGCAGAAGCTGTGTTTAGGGCCTGTCAGCCCTGGGACTCAGCCTCTGTAGAGTCTGAGTCTATAACAAAAAAAACATATACGAAAGGCAGATTCTTCCTGGACCAATCCCATTCCTCTTCTATCTGTTAGAAACATTCATATTTCCACCTAATTTGTCCTATTCTGAACGATTTCTGCCCACTCCTCCAGCTCAGTGGGATTTTAGAAAGGGACCTTGCTGCCGTGCTGAGGCCTGTGCCTTTTTCTATCAGTGCTGCTTCATTCTCCCCTCATCTCAACTCAGCCTTACAGTCCACCAAATCCCTCCTTTCCATCCCTTTTTCATCCTGTCACCCTCATCCTCTCCCTTTCCCATGTTGTCCAGAGGGTAGCTGAGGGTGAGGAGTGCGAGAGATGCTGAGGAAGAGCAGGAGAAGGTGGAAATGCTCAAGTTCTCTACACCCCAAAACACCTTGGAATCACATTGCTGACTTCAATACCAGATTTCTCCCCTTAATTCTGCCACAAGCAGGGTGGGCGCAGCCCCTACTCTTGTGAGGGGAAGTTGCATCGCCAGCACCTGTCGAACACCAGCCTAGCACTGGTATATAATTTAATGGTCACTATGGGGAGAAAGGTACAGGCTTCCCCCCACCCCCCTTTTCCTTTAACGGAACATTATCTAAACAAACGCACTCCAAAACTGCTGAAGCGCAGGCAAATAATGACATGGGAGCAGGAGCCAGGCATTAAAAATTCATGTCGGCGAATATTAAAACTTTTTACTTCATCATGTCAAGGCACCAGGCAAATGCAAACAAATGAGACCCACTGAGCGCTGCCTGCATGGGCCAAGACAGAGACGAGCCACTCACGCTGCTGGGGAGAGACCCGCATTGCAGTCCCTGTCTCTCCTGAGATGTCAGGCTCAGAGGGGGACGGGGGAGCCGAGGGGGTAGTTAATTGCTCGGTGTCTCTAAATGAGCTCCGCAAACTGACAGCTCTGAGGAAGGCACCCGTACGTGGTGTCCGGGATCAGCCCCCATCCCTTCCCCCATGCTGTGCTGTCAAAGCTACCGAAATGGGGGAACATCTGGCGGGGACACACACACACACATGACGACTCCAAACCCCCTTGTTTATTTGGTCCTGTCTTTACTAATTAAAGCACCAGCCCCTGTCTGCTGCTTGCTGTGCTGTTGACAACAGGCTTGTTCACCAGGGGTTGGGTTGGGATGAGACCCAGCAAACTCAAATCATGGAGCTCTCCCTGCCCTCCCGGAGGAGACGACTCTGTGAGCTGGTGTCTGCAGCCAAGTTGGGCTACCACAGGGACAGTTTAAGTTCCCTCCTGGGAGGGGGTTATGTTGAAGAAGGAGAGGTTCTCCATGAGGGTGAGCACAACCAACCACACCTTGCCTAAATCTGGTCCTGAGGATCTGACCTCTTGGGCACCCGCTGCAGATATCAGAGCTCTGTTTGACCCACTTCCTCCTCTATTTATGGCTCAGCTCACTTTTGCAGAGCTGAAGATCTGTGCCTGGGTCCCCTGGGGAGTTGGTGGAAGGATGGTCTGACTCCAAACTGCTGTGTTACACCTGCAGCGTTTAGACAGAGGCAATGTAACATGAAAGCAACCTCACGCAAGCCAAGTGGTGATTCCACTGGCCACATTTTCCAGGCAAGGCATGAATCAGGCTGAGTAAAGTTGGTGGAAAGAGCTCTTCAATTAATCTGTTCCAGCACCATCTATCACTAATTAGGTAATTTTCCCTGTTATGCTGCACACACTTCTAATGCACCCTGTTTACTTAATGACTCTTGTGATCCCCTTAACACAATTACTGGTAATAAGCAACTGATGAAGAAAAGGATTAGACCAGTAATCTCTTGCTGTATGATGCTTTATTGGAAGTGCACTGAGCATCACATTTTGATTTTTAATAGATAACTTCTCTAAGTAATTGATTAATCATAAACTCACAGACTGCAAGAGCCAGAGATAATTTTATGGCACCTAAAAAAAAGGAAAGGATCTAGATGATGTAATAACTAGCAATCTAGAGGCAAATAAAGGAAGGGAATGTTTGATTAAACATTCAATATATTTTTATCGCTTTGTGGGTTATGGAACTGCCTTCCCTGGTTTATCGTGTGGGAAGAAACATCATAATAACAGCCAAGGCAGGTGTTCGTGGAGCCAGATGCACCCTCCTGTGAGCAGGGTGCAAGGCTGGCAAGATGGTCAGAGGAGCGATTATGAGGATTATTTTAAAGCACTCTGCCTCTGTAGCCTAGATAAGATGTGAAAAACAGAGCCTACAGAAGGATGTGATGCTGTGTCACACCACAGGTAACATTTCAATGCCTGGCTCCTTATGATGGTGTCCCCAGCCCAGATTTAGGTGGGTGGGTGTCCTGCAGAATATCCTAACTAAGGTTTCCTGAATATTGGTCAAGGGGTATTAAATATTGGAAGTAAAGTGGCCCTGCAACACTAAATAGTGATAGACATAACAGAAGTGCTTGGACCTCTTCAGTGCAGGCTGATCAAGGCTGAAAGACACCTGAGCTTGTCCAGAAGCCTAATGTGAACTATCTGGAGCACATCAATACTGGAAATTATGGTGTTTCCAGAAAATAGGGTTCTTCTAGGCCAGACAGGTGCAGGGATGGACTTTGGAGACTACAGATGTAATTTCTCCCAGTGTCTAACTCAAACCTTTCAAGCAGTGGACAATCTCCCATTGACTTCAACAGGCCACAGGCAAATTCCTCTCTATCATTACATGGGTCACACACAAAACAACAACAATAAAAAAGGCATTACATAGTTATTTGGTGAAAGACAGTGCTAGAAATGGGAGAGAAAGGTTGCAACTATGAATTCTGACTCCTTGCTGCACATCAGTCCTGGGAATTAGTCATGGATATACCATTAGCTCATGTAAATGAATTTTAATATTTTAAAACCAAGCTGCACAAGTCATGGAAAAGTGTTGTTTAGCCAACAACCCTGTCCCTCATCTCTGCCAGCTGCTATCTTGGACCACAGGTCCTCAGTCACCACAGCTGGAGAGAGAAGGGAGCAGCCTTGATTAAGGTGGTGATGACGGAAATGAAGAAGCCCTACAGGTCTCATTTCACTCAAAATTTTCAGCGTTGCCAAACCCCATGCACAGGACAAGGCAACTTCAGCCTGAGCAGGCTTTGAACCCGAATCCTTTGTCTGCAACCCACCACAATTTTCCTTCTGGAAATTGTGTGAGCTGCTGTCAACAGTCAGTCCTAGGACAGGCAATGTGGAAGACTGGATTGCCAGCATGACTTCAGTGGTTGCTTTCTGGTCCCCAGTGTGGTGGCAGGAGATCTCAATGTGCTTGCTGAGGAGAACTGGACTCTAACATGCAATTTCCCTGCTCTTGTCCAGGGGGTGATTTGTGGCTCCTGACATACTGGTAGTGTGCTTCAGAAGATCTACAGGAGTAACTGTTTGAAAGTCCAGCCATAAGACAGTAAATATGGCTTGTGTTTCTTTGTGATGGGAAGTGCTTTGTGGTGTGTCTACTCCTCCTCTTCAATGAGCACCACACTATGCAAAGTCTCCTCTGATCTCTAGGAAGGATTTTTCTGGCCTCTGTGGCCTGGCTGGCAGCTCCCTGCTGCTCCCTGCAGTCTCTATATTTTCTAGCAGGATCTGCAGGTTCCCAGCTGTGTGCTGTGGCTCTTCCTCTCTGCTGTGACTCTTCCTCTCTGCTTCTCCACTGAGCAGGATCTGTAGATCTCCAAGAGCAGCTCCCTCAAAGGGTCGCACCTGAGCTCTCTTTTTACAGAAGCACAACATAAGGAGGGAACAAACAAGTAGCAGAGAAAATGCCCACTGCATCTTCTCACATCCTCAAGGGTGAGTGGTTTCAAGGTGACAGAAATCATTAGTTCAGGCAAGAACTGGGGAATCCCTCTCCTGGTTCTGCATGCAGGTAGGCATGAATCTGACTGGCACAGTGCAATTTATGTAGTGGCACATGGACTTTTGCTCTTTTCAAAAGCAAAAACATTTCTTGGACACTGCTTTGTAGATGGAAAGGCACTTCAGAACCAGGCATGAAGGCTGGATGTAAAACAAGTCCCAGGTTCCACAATCCCATCTCCTTAACCTTGCACTGGGGCTGACATATGTCATGTGTACCATCTGCTTCTCTTCAGCCTTGGGAGCTTAATTCAGCCCTAGACAAAAGCCAAGGCAGATAAAGAGTCTAAAAATCTCCATGCTGACTCTGAAGGCCAGCAGGTAGGAAAACAACCTGAGGCAGAGGAAGAAGAGTTAATGATTGGGGTGCAGGAGAAGAGAAGAAGGGGCTTGGATTACAACACAAATAATAGATAAATCAAGCAGCAGGAGACAGTTTCTTCAGTGCCAGTTTATTTATCATTGTTTTCTCTGGGCACTGACAGGCCGAGGAAGACTGGGTGGGCAAACAACATCATCTGGCTTGATGGATGAGGCGTGGAGAGGGAAGGAGCCTCTGCCAGGCCTTGGAGAGGAAGGAGGCAGGAGGCAGCCTGGGGAGGGGGTGCAGTGATGCAGTGGGGAGTGCACTGTGCTTGGCACTGGGTGGCCATTCTTCTTCCCAGCCTCGACCACCTCCTCAGAGAAGGGAGCAGCTGGTACAGCAGGCAGAATAGCGAGACCACGTACCAGGTACTCATCATTTCTGGAGATCTCTTGCAGAGAGAGGTCTGAGATTGAAGCATCTTTAGAGCCAGGATCAGCATCCTCACTCCCTACTGCCAGGGAGCTGGGCTTTACTTACATCTTTGCTGGACCATAGAACTCTTTAGCCACTGAAATTCCATTCTTTTTCAATATGTTTTTTGGTGTTCAATTGATGCATTTAATCATCTGGGTGCTGTATACTCCAGGGAAAACACAAGAGCCCAGATCTCTAAAAGTCCTAAAGTCCCCTGTGCCTTTTGTGAATATTCCTCCCATTCAGGCTTTTCCAGAGCAGATGCTCAGCTGCTATTTGCCCCCAGAAATGTTTAAATACCCAGTCTCTCAAAACACTCTTTTGCTTCAGAGCTGCTTAAAAACCTAAAAACCTTGGAGATCCAAAATCTACAGACTCAGTCAAGGGATGGAGCACTGGCTCCCTGTAAAGGGCTTAAAACTGGATTCATTCTCCATAACAAGCACTCACCCACAAAGCCAGACAGGGAGCAGGGACTGAAGGAAGGAAGGAGGGAGGGGAAAAGGCACATGGTTATAGTTGCAATGATAGTGGCTACTGTTTGGCCCAAAAGAAAGGCTTGGGATGCATATAGGTCTGTCTGCAAAAGATCATGGGGATTTCACCCACCACCTACTGATGTCTTGAGTGTGGAGTTAACACCGACATAACAAACCCACAAGATTGTGGCTGTTACTTGAGCACAACTCTTACTTGGTCAATGTTACTGCTGGCTTCTTCTGTCAGGCATTTGTATTTTCTCCTTTGACCTTTCTCCTCATTGCTTGAGTGCTGGCTGGTTTAGCTGGCCACCTTCCAGAGGCCCCTCGTCAAGGATGAACATCCAGAGCAGAAGGCATTTAATGGCTTCTCATTGCTGTATCAAACAAAGCAAGAAGTCAATGTAGCTCTGCTGGCCATGTTCCAATCCCTGTGGATGAACTGTTTAGAAGTTGCAAGTCTTAGCTGCTGTTCATCCTCAGGACTCTCAAACTATGTTTGAAATATCTGTTAAGAAGAGGTTGTGTTTTATCCCTCTGCGTCTATGATCACCTGCTCAAACCTTCTTGAGATAAATATGTCCAAGCTCTTTTCTTTGAGTCATTATTCTCAGGAATCTTGGGGTTCTCTGCTGGAGGGGTTCCCTTGAGAGGAACATCTGGTCAAAGACCTTGCAAGTCAAGTTGGGTATTGTCTACTGACAGGCTAAGCCCCAGCTAGGCTTCTCAAGGGAAAAAAAAAAAAAAAAAAAAGCAATTAAAGAAGATCCAACTGAGAGTGCAACAGGAATGTAAGCCATGACAAAAATACTACTTCCTTTTGAAAGAATCAGGGTTACTTCCTCGTTGACATTAAAAGAAAGAAAAATGGGTGTAGCAAGCTGAGTACACACCAAGTGTGGTCTCTTTATCCTCCCTGTGGACCAGGCTGGATCTACCTTCCTTAAAAGCAGAGGTAACATGCCATGACTGTGGCAACAGATCCCAGCCTTATGATAATTTCCAAGGGACTGACAGATCCCTGCATTGGCTTGGGCAAGCAAGGTCTCTGTGACCCTAAAAAAATGAAAATTTTGGTTCAGATTCTGGGGTTTTCTGACTTTTGTCTGTTTCTGTTATCAGAACCCATAAAAGTGAACAAATCACTGTAAGGGAGAAGGGAAGGGTTGGGGTGGGGGTTGTAGCAGTCTCTTTGTTGAGCTTCCATGCTCCTCCGTAGCTGGGGGGGACTCATTTATTTCGAGAAATTCCCTTTCCCCATAGCAGCCCTTGCCCCGAGCAGCCCCCTGTTACGCATCGCTTGGCTCTGTTTGCCTTCCCCCATCATTGGGAACCAAGCAAATCAATGAAGCCCTTTGGTGGAATTAAAAATAAAGGAGAACTTCCTTTTTATGTCTCATTAAAGACCAAGGCAATACTGCCTGGCTTAGTCTCCCCCTCTCCCTTTTATTTTTTATTATTATTTTTTTCTTTTTGGTCAGCTTTCGGAGCGGAGAAGGATTTCAATAATTACCTTCCGATTCTGCCCCCGATACGGTACCCTATCCCCAAAGCGCAGGCCTTGCACGCCTGCCCTTCATCTGAAACTCCAAGGGAAGCAGTTTAACATGAAGCCACATTGATATTCAAATAGATTATCATGCAGGCAAATGGAGGTAGCATTCCAGCCAGCAGCGTGTGAAAGAGCAACTAATGGATTAGTATTTATGGTCGAGCATAATCCACATTTTAGGATACTGCATCTGGAAGGGACATATGATGAACTCCTTTTTTCCAGCCCCCCTCCTCCTTCATCCCCGCCTCACCCACTCCGTCTCTCCTTCTTCTCCGCATCTCCCTCCTCCTCTCTGGACAGGATACAGCAGCCTCCTGGCACCGCTGAGCTTGGCAAAATTGATGACAGGACTTTAGGATCCATTAGAAAAACAAATTCTTAAACAGTGTCTTCTAAAATCAATCACTTTTACCTTTAGTGGGATTTATTGCTAGACTGCCTGCCCCTTATTGCAAAGATTCATGTCTCCCAAGAAGAAAAAATGACCGAGTGGCTAAACTCAAGGCTGGAGGTACTGGTTTCTCCTCTTCTCCCCACGGAGGTGTTTTTTGGGTGCGTGCAAAGGGGATGTCTGGGCTTTCAAGGGCTAAAAGTGGAGGCAGTAGATCTGGCTTTGTGGGGCCTTATTTAGTACAGACCTCCTAATGGAGATGTGGCACATCCCTCAGCTAGGAACTCCGGTCCAGAGTTGGTGACCAACAGAGCTCAGGAATGGGGAGAAAGATGCTGCAAAGGTAATCAAAAGGGAGAGATGGGGACATGGGACATAACTACTGAATGTTAAGGTGGCGTGATTAGGAGTGTTTCTTCCAACCTAATGGGTTTCCTGAGTTATTAATACCTTCATGCACCAGAGAATTTCTTTTATATCAGACATCTTCTGATGTGAAATTTGTAAGAGATGCACAACACAATGTGGTAAATCAACATTTATCGCATTGTGTTGTGATAACACAAAAAAGAACCCCATGTGGATTCTGGGCTTCAACTGAAGAGCTGATCATGCCTCTTTACCCCATATATGGGTACATTTGTTTAGGTTTGGGGTCTTAACTTACTTTCTTTATATGGGCTGTACTTTCAGGGACACGTCTGGAGACTGGCTGGAAGAAAGGGAATTGTGGCCACCTAACACCAAGGCAACCAAGTCAGCATGAAAAACATCTTCTCAGGTCTCTTTCCAGCTAGATACTGCAAAAGGTTTGAAATTTCACATCCCTGGGAAGGAAGAGAGTCTTGTTGGAGATGCTGTCATGGCTTTTCCCCTGAAATGTTTTGCCTAGAGATCAGAGAAATACAGACAATGTCTCTGTCCAGGGACATATTTTATGTAATATGGAAAATTTACCAAAATTCTTGCAAATTTTAAGAAGTGAGGTTGGTTCCAGGGGTCTTGGACTTACTGGTAAGACAAATGATAGGGAACACTCTCGGGTTTGATTTTTTTTCCAGGTGAGCCCTGCCTCCAGGCATCTAACCCAAGCTACGATAGGTGAGAGGCAAATCCACCCCTTGGTTTTAACTTCATGATGGTTCTCAAGGTCTTCTCAGCTTGCTCTGGTCTAGCCCAGCACAGGAAGGCTGGCCGTGTTGGGTGACTTGAAAACTGAGGAGGCAGAAGAGGTATAAACAGGGAAGAAGGAGGGTAGGGATACAAAAGGTGAGTCAGAGGCTCCTCAGCCCCAGGGCTCTGAGCACCATCCCCGACTTGTTTCAGGGATGGGAGGGGGTGATGCCAGAACATTAGTAAATTCAGAGAGAAGCTCATAATTCCTATTGATTCTCAACCAGCCAGCGCGAGGTGTATAAAAATGCTTGTTCTATCATTTAGAAAAATGGCAATGTTATGATAGAACTGATTGATTTTCCTCTTTAGGAATATTCATAAACACTGGTTCCAAGAACTGATAAATCTCCTTTCCCCTGTGCAGAGTAAATCACTCCCCAGTGCTTCCCAGAGTGCCGGGGGCAAGGGAGGTTGTTATTTCTAATTCCTTTCAAAGGAGCTGTAAATGGGGAGAGTCTGGGGGTACGGTGTCTTGGTGGCTAGGTCACCCACAGTCTGTGAATGACATACCTCTTTCTAGGGGGCTTCAAAAACCCATCTATCCCATTATGTCCCTGGCTGGGAAAGCTGGTCAAAGAGGATCAAGAGCACCCTCCTTGACCCCTGGCTGGGAAGTACCTCTTGCTCACACTTAATTAGCTGCATGAATTTTTGTTTTGGCTGCACTTTCCGGTTTGCCACCCCTGTGTAATGACATGCAAATTTGAGGGATGTAAATCATCTTTCCTCAAGGAGGCTGGTCTTCACTCATGGTCTTTCTCATGGTCTTCACTCCTCTAGGAACAGGAAACTTCAGCCATTCTCACTGCCCTTGAGTCTGGTTTGAGCCATGCTGACATTCCCTATCTCCTTCTCAGAAAAGGCTGTTAATAGTGTTTCTCTCCCATAAAGCCTCTTTGAGACCTTCCAAAGGCCCCTGAGTAAAACTGGCCTCCACCTCCCACTCCCTGCTTGGATTGAAGGTGGGCAGTTCTTCCACTCCATGGTTCTGCAGGCCACCTTCAGGCAACTGCCCCATCCAAGACCATCTGGAGCCCCTCTGGGATGGAAAAGACACGGTGCGTTCCCACCTGAGCCTCCTCCCCTCTTAGGGCAGCATTGTCTGGGAGCTTCCCAAGAAGAATTTATCCCAACCAGCCCTGTAAGTGCCTGGTTCTGCTGAACAAGTCTGGTGGGCTAAATAAAATGACTCTAACTGTGTTAGCCTGCTGTGGTCGAGGGAGAGCTTGTCCATCCATCTTCTTCCATAAGTTTGTAGAGGCATTGACCAGGTGGTGGATCCCCTGCCTGCTAGTGTTTTCAGGGTGCTGCTGGCTCAGGTGTCTCTGGATTTGGTGGCTCCTTTGAGCCTGCAGGAGACCCCATGCCAACACAAGTCATCACATTTGTGCCACTTGTCACTTTTCTGGTCAAGCACCTGCCATTATAAGTCACCAAGAAACGCTCCTTGTCATGCTCTGGAGGTAACCGCACAGGACATGTCTCATGGAAAGAAGGAAAAAAGGGTGGGGAAAAATTAATAATTCTTGCTTCTCTTTCATCAAGGTATTTGGAGAGATAATTGCTTTTGCTCCTTGATATGATTAGAAAAAAACAGGAACATTTTCAGGTTCATGAAGTTTCTCTCCCTAAAAAACCCAGTCTTGCTTATAAGCTTTGGCTCATCTTGGCTGCAGACACACCACTACATGGCCTGTATAAATTGCTAAAACTGCAAAAGAAGTAAAAGTACATGTGTTCTCACTTGTCCAGTTCACTACTAACATCTTGCTAGAGGGTAATACTGAAAATGTGGACTTTCAGCATCAGGCAGGGTATATTGATACCCAAAGAGGAGCTTTTTCCACTGAGATACAGAGGGGAATAAAATAAATTAAAAAAAAAGAAAATACATGTGTGTCCTGGTAAAAAAATATTGGCAATTTTTATTACCTTTTAGATTTTACTTCTGCAGTAATCTATTTTAATGAGGTCAGCCTGCCTGGCACCAGGTACCCGTTCTAAGTGGAATAGTTTAATGTCAGGATCAGGGAGGAGAGGAGCACCGAGGAGGGGGTGTCTGGCTGTCTGAGACACAAGGGCCTTATATCACACAAACTTACGGTGTAAAAATTGACTCGGTTTGCACATTTTTAACTGTATTTGAAATCGACAAAAAGTGTAATTATAAAAAGGGATATATCTGCTGGGATAGGTGGGGAATTTGATGAAGCCACTTGGAAAGCTCTGGCGTTTCTGTAGAAAAAAATATGCTTATTAGTGCACAGTGGAGATTTATTAGATTATGTGATTATTTATTAGAATATATAGTGTGGGGAAGGGACTATATTATCTATATATTTCCTGTATCATAGCTATAGATAGTCAATATTAATATTGCTGCAAGACTGGATTTTAGAAAGCCACTTTTACCTATGTTGTTCCCGTTCTTTAGGGAATAGTACCACGTTTTGCAGTCAAAGATGGGAACATGAGGAAGCTCTTTCTCTCCATCTGCAAAACTATAAATTTACAGCAAAAAGGTCTATCCTGCTGGAGACAGGCTTGGGGATGAGCCCAGAAAGTATTCACCATGACAGGTGTAGGATCTAGCTTTCATAAAATCATAGAATGTTTTGGGTTGGAAGGCACCTTAAGGATCACCTTGTTCCAAACACCTGCCCTGGGCAGGGACACTTCCCACCAGACCAGGTTGCTCAAATCCCCATCCAGCCTGGCCTTGAACACCTCCAGATATGGGGAAGCCACAGCTTCTCTGGGCAACCTGGGCCAGTGCCTCACCACCCACATAATGAATTTTTTTTTCCTGATATCTAATCTAAATCTCCCCTCTTCCACTTTGAAGCCATTACCCCTCATCCTATCGCTACATGCTCTTGTAGAAAGTCCCTCCACAGCTTTCTTTTAGGCCCCTTCAGATACTGGAAGGGTCTCTAAGGTCTCCCCTGATCTTTTTCCAGGCTGAACACCTCCAACTCTCTCAGCCTGTCCTCATACCAGAGGGGCTCCAGACCTCAGATCATCTTTGTGGCCGTCTCTGGACCCTCTCCAACAGGTACATATCTATCTTGTGCTTAGGACTTTA
This sequence comes from Scolopax mira, assembly GCA_004320125.1. NCBI lineage: Eukaryota > Metazoa > Chordata > Aves > Charadriiformes > Scolopacidae > Scolopax > Scolopax mira. The sequence continues at coordinate 82,270 of BJBW01008786.1, forward strand.
AAGCTGGAGGCAGTACTCCAGGTGAGGTCTCATGAGAGTGGAGGGACAGAATCACCCTCCTCGCCCTGCTGGCCAAACTACTGTTGGCTTTCTGGGCTGTGAGTACACATCGCCAGCTTATTTTGTGCTTCGTAACAACCAACTCCCCCAACTCCTGCTCCTCAGGACTACTCTCAATCCATTCTCCACCCAGCCTATATTTGTGCTTTGGATTGCCCCAACCCACGTGCGGGATCTCTGTACCTTTCTCAAGCTTTCTTTTCTCATCTTACTCATGAAAAATTATTCTTCTCTTCAGTGTCTGGAGGTATCCTGAACCTATTGTAACCTTTCAAGTAGAGTGAACAGACCTTGATCTTACTTGCAATTTGGGTGGGCCAGGCTGATCCAGGTAGGACACATTTGCCAGCATGGTGCCTTTCATGGTCATCTGAAAGAGGACAGCCCCTTTGAGGGATGTTTCTGCTACTCCTTCCTCCCCTTTTGCACCTTGTTGTTGGCAATACAACTGCTTGGTGCTGGCTTAGCCTCACTTCCTTGAGCTTTGGGATCTTGGGCATTTCAAACAACGTGTGCCAAACCACATGGGACAGAAAAGAAGCTTTACGGCCATTTCCATATGATATTTGATAATACATTGGATTGTTCTTTACCGTTGTATCTCTGCTTGGTGTTATGTGCCATGGAGACATGTAGAAGGAAGGGAGACTGACATAAAATTTGATAGAAAAATTGATAGACATCTATAGTGGAGATGGGCAAATGACTGAAGGGAGATTTGAGAATAAATAAATGTGCTTGGGAGATAGATTTGGTTGGATACTATCTGTCTCAGATAAAGATCAATATATCTATAGCTCCTTTACACCCATCAGTTTGCTATCAGTGGCTACCTGACTTATTTTATCTTTTCTATTTTGCAGGTCTAGAAAAATATTTTACTAACATCCACACGCAAACGAAGGAAAGCGAGAGCACCAGATACCCAAGAGACAGATGCTACGGAGGCATTAAGCCATGTCTTTACCCTGCTCTGCTCCCAATCACTCTTTGCTGCCAACTTGGTGTTGACACTCATGAAGTTCCACTGACAGAAAGGTGCCCAAATCCTGGGACACTGACTTCAGGAAGATGGGGTCCATCTATGCAGCAGTATTTTATCCAGGATTCTCGCCCCTGGCAGCACCAAGTCTTGCTGTTACTGTAAAGTCCAAGTAATAAGCCCCTGGGAATTGTGCAACAAATTGCTTAACTTGCTGTTTTCACTCCATCTTCTCCCTCCCCATTTCTCCCACCCCCCGCCCCCATATATGTGAACCTCCCCCTGGGCTTGGCTGCTTATTGCCAGTAGAATCAATTATGGAGTGAAACCTTTCGGGATGGTTTCCTCCCCCCTTCCCTCTGCCCCCATCTCATGCCCTCTCTTCTCACTCCTATCACCTCTCACAGCCCTCGGCAACCTCCACCCCCCCCAACTCCCACCTCCTCCCTCCCCACCTTCCTCGAGCTCTGGTGAGCCCGGTCAATTCATCACCCTGTCAGACCTGTGTGACAGCCCTTCATAAATGCACCACAATGAGCCGAAATAAGCAACAGAGCAGCCCTCAGCCCAGCCAATTTAGCAAAGCAGGCAACATCTGAGAAGCTGAGTCCCAGCGTGCCGGAGATTGAAATTGGGAAATTGGTTCTACTCCTCTTCAGCAGTGCATTTTTATATTTTATTTTTTTTAAAGTATCCATATATATTCTCTCCCCGTATAGATATATATTTAAGGTAATTCTCTCCCACTTAAATCTCCAGTGCTTATTACACATGGACACTGCGGTCCAGTTGCTCGCTCTCTCTTGCTTGCTCTCCCTCCTCAACAGTGGTAGATTATGAGAGGGTTTTATTGGTAAACTTGCTTAGTCTGCAGAAACGTGCTGGCTTCAGCAGATTGAGTCTGTAAGCAAGGCTGGGCTCCTGGCTGCCACACCGAGCTCCCCCCAGCTGTCTCGGGCAGCAGGTTGCTGGTCTTTCCTTCTTGATGCTTGCAATGACGTGAGGCCGCTTCTCCCAGGGCTGCTGAGCCTTGCAGGAACAGCCCATGTGGGGTTCAAACACTTATTCCCACCCAGATTGTAGAGAATGGAGCTAATGCACATCCTCAAACCATCTACAGTGGAGGCACAGATATCTGACCTCACTCTGGGACCACTCTGTAGTCAAAGGGCAGTGACTCAGTGGAGATCATGTCATCCTGAAGCACAACGTCTGCATAGCATCAGATGAATGATGATCTGAGCCCCATTGACTTGATCGCCATCAACCATAATGGATTCGAAGATAACTGGCATGGATGGACATACCCCTTTTGTAGGCACTTAGGGGAGATGAATCCCACACGCAGTTTGAGCTGAGAGCTTTTCAGAGCAGAGATGACCTTGTCTGAATGTGTTTCTGCAGTGCTTGGCAGGAGGGGACTCCTGGTATTGCCTTCTGGTAGCTCACTGGTGGGTGAAGCAGAGGTGATGAGTTTTGTGGTAACTAGATCGAAGCTAGCAGATGTACCTTGTCCACGGATAGGATGCAGACATTTTTTTCCAAGCTAGCAGAAAGATGAGGTGGCAAAGGCGAGCACAGTGATGTTCTGACTCTAGTCTTGGAGGCTCAAGATTAACCACTTTGATACCTTTTCCCAGTGCTACAGCTATCCATGGCCTCTTCCAGTGGAGGCACCGTGGTAAATCACATGAAATCAGGAGATGGCAGGTTGAAACAAAGAAGAAAAATGGAGATGGTACTTCGGATATCACACAGTTAAGCCATGGGAGTACTTGTCCTGGGATGTTGTGGGTGCAACGCCTTCACAAGGGTTAAAAAAAATAGAAAAAATTTAAACAGGATAAATTAAGCTGGGAAAAATCTGTGAAGGGCTGTGAAATACGAGACTGCCTCTGGCTCAGGAGTTGCAAGCTGTATGGTTTTGAAAACTGGGATGGTATTCTGGGGAATTTTCACTAGGACCAGCTTGTGCTTATATTCTCCGTAAGATCCTGCTGGGAGATGAGCTCTTAGTTTGAGCTGGGATGGCCTCTCTTATGAGATAACCTGAATGCCATGAGATGCCTGAGGTGTTTAATGTGAGTTCTCCTGGCACTCTGACTTTTGCTAGTTCTTACATTGTGACTCCAGGCAATGCCACCACCTCAGATGTGTGCAAATTTCCTCTTCATCACTTGAAAAGATGCTTGGTGGCCACTTTCCAGCCAGACAGGGTACAGGACACCATTGACTTATGTTCAAACCAGGAGTTAATGCTCATGGAAAAAGCTTCAGACAGCCAGCTTTCCTCCCAGGTGCACAGCACCAGCTAAACCCAAAGCCATTGACTCTGTAAATCATCACGTGGATCAGTGGGGAGCATGGATGTAAAATCATAGAATCATGGAATAGTTTGGGTTGGAAGGGACCTTTAAAGCCCATCAAGTTCAACCCCACTGCAATAAGCAGGGACACCTCCCACCAGACCAGGTTGCTCAGAGCCCTGTGCAACCTTGCTTCAGATATTTCCAGAGATGGGGAAACCACAGCTTCTCTGGGCAACCTTGGGCAGGGTCTCACCACCCTCACAGCAAAGAATTTCTTCCTAATATCTAATCTAAATCTCCCCTCTTTCAGTTTAAAACCATTTCCCCTTGTCCTGTAGCTCCTCTCCCTGATCAAGCGTCCTTCCCCAGCTTTTCTGGAGGACCTTTAGAGACTAGAAGGGATTCTAAGGTCTCCCTAGATCCTTCTCTTTTCCAGGCTGAACACCCCCGACTCTCTCAGCCTGTCCTCACAGCAGTGGTGTTCCACCCCTCTGAGCATCTTTGTAGCTTCCTCTGGCCCAGCTCCAATAGGTCCATGCTGAGGATGCCCCAAGTCCTTCTCCTCAGGGTTGCTCACAATCCATTCTCCACCCAGCTTGTGTTTGTGCTTGGAATTGCCCCAGGTAAAAGGTGGATTTCACTGGGTCCTGGATGACACCTACAGACACATTTCCTGAATATTCATTTACCTGCATGTGATATGGGTGGTTTCCAAAATATCTAAAGACCAGAATTAGTGGCTACCAGGGCAGTTGTCATGCAAGGAAATTCCTCACAACTGCAGAATACGCTTTGTTCACCTCTTGCCATTTTAGCCATTACACTATCAGCTTCCCTAAGAGCCCAACGCCTTCTCCCTGGTGATCATTCATCCCAGCAAATTGTTAAGAGGCAGATAATTAATTGTTGCGAGTCACTAAAAAAATGATCATTCTTTTCAGAAAATTACCATGATGTTCTGCAGAAATGTTAACGCTTGCAGCCATAAAATGAATGGTGAGCTACAGCACCAGCTGCCAGGAGAGCCATGAGTTATAATCCCACAATTGGATGCAAAGAGGCAGAGCTTCCAGACGTTTCTGAAGAGAGGAAATGCATATTCACTGGGTAGCAGTTTAGTTTTATGATTATTTTTTTCTGCCCCAGAGTCCGCAGTTGACTATTAATGACTGAACCAGGGATAAGAACCATTTTGCTGATACCAGGTTGTCATAAAGATAGTCTTTATAGTTATTTTCCATCTGACTATTGGGATTTTACTTCAAACAGTTGGAAAAAAAGACTTGGAAAGTCATGCTAATGTTGGTCAGATTACCAGGGCTGTATTCCACTGCCTCCTGGGGCTAAATAGCTAAGAATTTAAGAGCAGCAGAGAGAGAGAATTAGAATTACCGTGTCTGAGAGTTAATTGCTGATAGTTAACAACTTTTCATATGCTTTCCAGCCAATGTCTAGATGAGGCAGCCTGAAAGGTGGTTTGAACACAGTCCTTGTCCTCATATTCCAATAAATCCAGCTGAAATCCACTGAATCTTAGGGAGCAAATCTAGTAGATCTCGAAAGATTTGGCTTTGGAGTCAGGATGAGTCTGAACTTTGCATCCGGCAGAGTTCTCGTCATTCACAATGCTAACGCTGCTTATTCAAGAACCTGGCTGAACTGAGCAGGTGTAAAGAAGGACGCGGGGTGTTTTTGGAAGGCATTTATCTAATCCCTCTGCTAGATAAGACCTGACATATTTATTGATTTCCATTTCTCATGGATTCGCATTTGCATCACTTAGTGTTACTCCACAAATGGAATAAGGAGATGACTCAGGTCACAGCTGGTTTCCCAAATTCGGGTTGTGTTTTTGTCAAGAAATTATGCAGTTTCCAAATGACGAGCTCTTGGCCATCTCTTCCATACTTGTATTCCAGTGACTTCACCTCCTAGCAATGGGGTGGGTTTCCTGGCTCTCAGACCACTTGCCTGCAGGGAAGTCAGCAAGTGATGCAGACACCTCCTCCTTTCTCGTCCAAACACGGTTTTGTTTTCCCTGTTTTCTGCACATAGCTGGTTTTAAATCCATCTGTGGACAGCAGATCCAGGGTAGAAGGAAATGAACTATCCAACCCCACTTTTGCAACGGGAGTCCAAGACCCAACATGTCCTTATCATATGGCAAGGAAAGTCACTAATCAGGATATGCTGTTGGTTAAATGAAATTTGCCTCAATGGAGGTTGAAAAAGGACATTTATGCCTGAGGTAAGAAAAGTGCAGAGAGCAGAAGTGTCTGTAACACCAATATGAGCCTCCTTATCTCCATTAACAACTGGCATCTATCTGGTGATGTGCCTATACCTGTAGGAAATGCCCAACTGCTGAGGATACTGGTGGAATGTCCTGTTTGGGGTCAAGGTGGTGAGTTCTGAGACAAGCAGCCAGGATGACTAGAGCTACAGGGTAGGAACTACAGGAAAAGACTGAAAGAATTAGGGCTGTTTCCTGCTAAGAGAAAGACTGCCTACAAATCAAATAAACAAAATAACAAGAGGGAGGGAACAGCTTGCTCTTTGTGTCCCTGGTGGGCAGGTTTAGAATACGATGCAGCAAGAAAGATTTAGGCTAGACATTAGACAAAGCTCTCTAACTGGAAAGAGTGAAGCAATGTCTGGGGAGGAGGAGGGTATCTCAAAGACTGGAAGAGTTCAAGACCAGGTCAGGCAAAGCACCTCTTGAGAGCGATATGGGTCTTGTTACTTCCACCCCAAGGAGAAGGAATGACTGGGTGACCCTACGGTGCCCATCCCAGCTCTGTTTTCCAGGGATTGCAGGCTATGCTTCCAGGTAACCAGAACCTCAACTAGAAAACAGCCTTCACACAGTCAGACCTTTAGTTTCTACTGATCAAAGCCAGACTCAGAGGACTGACTGAGAGCTTACTGACTCCATGGCTGATCACTCTTCAATGCTTTCAGCTTTAATGAGCTGTCTGCTAGGAGGAAAGGGAGACATGAAGGTGCTCTGCCATCTTGAGGTGACACGAACATGTCACTGATGTCTCCTTTGAAGGCCTCTTACTCGGGGGATGTGCTGCAGGGAAGCCCAGCTTGTTTGGGGTTTGTATTTTCTGCCCCTCATCATTATCAGTCTTTGACATGCGGCAGCAATAGGTATCACCCTATGGAAAGAAATCATGCAAAGCCACACCAGCAAAGGAGCAAGTATAAATGCAGCAGGAAGCCCACACAAGAAGGCCCTGTCTGCAACCCATCCACCTCCACTCAGTGCAGGCAGGTGGCACTGAAGATGAATAGCAATGGCAGGGCTGGCAGAGCTGGCAGAAATGCTCAAAGACAGTGACATCAACCGTCACAGCCAATTATAGCAGACCTACCAAAAAGAAGCTGGTCTTCTCCAGATGGGGCTGCCTGCAGGTCCCAAGACTTCTCTCCTCCACCAGGCGTCTTCTCTGATGTGGCAACAATCTGTGCAGATGTCGTAATTCCTTTCTACGTACACAGATCTGTCAATATTTTCAGTAATTTCCAGCCCAGGACCCAGAGTCCCCCTTCTAGACAGCCTATGGAAGAACAGAGATATGTTTGGGACTTGAGGTCATGGCTTCTATCAAGTCCAGGAGAGACACCACTCCCAGAAACCCACCCAGGGTATATACTACATGAAACTCCATCTATACACCTAAAGCATTATTGATATCGACTACGCTCCAGCCAGAATCCTGGAAGAGCTGAAAATAGGAAACAGCACAAGCTGAGTAGCAGGATTGTGAGCCTGAGTGGAACCGGTTGATTGGAGACTGGCAGATGTATTCGCTGGCTTAAGAATATGCTAAATTGGGCAATTAAGGGCTGTTAGCCTGGTCCCAGGGGCACACAAGGAGCCACTTATTGAAGACGTGGAGCACGCGATAAATGAAAGGAAATACATTTATTAAGGATAGGTAGTATCCTTCTCTCTTGAGATCTTCCTTGGATAACAGATTTTCCAGGAAAAGCAGAATGCAGGAGGTCTCATCTGTCTGGATTTAGCAAGGCACGTGATGTGGCACCTCATGGAAAATTAGAGATGAAGCTGGAGAAGATAGGATCTGTATGAGAATTCTGAGATGGGTAAAGAACTTGCAGACAGATAACAGTGTCTGAGAGGGGAAATATCAGGCTGAAGGGAAGTGAACTAGTGGAGTTTCTTAAAGATTTCTTTGGAACCACTTTTATTTCATAATTTCATGCATGACCTCATTTCAAAGAGGAGGAGTCTGCCGATGAAATCTGCTGATGATATGAGTTTAGGAGACAAAACCCATGTCCAGGAAAGTGCTGCATGACCTTGAGAGATTGGAAAAGGAGAAATAGGATGAAATGTAGTTATGCAAAACACAAGATGATGCATATATGGGCTTACAACAAGATTCTCTGTTAAAAACTGGAAAAAAAGAAAAAGAAAATGGGAAAGCTGAATTTAGTCACTGACTTGATGCAATGAGATGTCAGTAGATGTGGCCATGAAACAAGGTGAATATGACTATAGGATATACCATGGCAGGGATTTTTCTTAGAATTGGTCAAGAAAGAATGCTTTTGCTTGAGGACACTATGGCAGAACTAATACTGAACTGGGACAGAAGGATGAAGTGGGGCTAGGAGAAGGAACCACACAGCTTTAAGGACTAAACAAGAAGAATTTTGGCTTGGTTAGTCAGGAAAGAGTGATCTGAAAGAAGATATGGCTGATATCTATAAATCAGGAAAAGAAGCAAAAAGAAAGGTTTGGACTGAACATTGTAAGTAACATAAAAAAATTAATATAAACTGTCCAGAGAAGTTACAGAGAAAATGGATTCAGTTTCTTCTTGGAGGTGCACAGTGATAGGAGGAGAGGCAGCAGATGGACATTACAGTAGAAGAAATTTTAATTTGACACTAGGATAAAAATTCGCTTATGAGGTTTATCAGATGTTAGACAAGGGACTCAGAGAATGTGTGGGACCTCCATCCTTGGAGATATCCAGACCTCAGCTGGAGAAGGCCCTAACTTCACTCTAACCTTGAAATTGAATCTACCTTCAATGTTGATATGTTTTAGGCAGAGGTTTGGGCAGGAGGTTGCCAGAGGCTCCTTCCAGACTGTCTTTGGATTCTATGATTAAAAAAAAAAAAGCCTGAAAATTCAAACTTGGCTTTTAATTGTCAGATTAATGAAGATGTTGAGTACTGGGGCCTTCATGGGTATCCTGCCTACTCCAGGTTGAAACACGTTTCCAAAACACCTGCCTGCCTCCACGCATGATTCTGCTAATCAGTTTGCATTTCCTCAGGATGCGATCGCATCTTATTAATTTTAAATTGCAAGGATAGTCATTACCCTTGTAATTGTCTGCTTAGTAAATACACTGATCCCCAAGGGCTTATTGAGGCTTATCTATTCCTAGGTGACCTGCGTGGGTATTGATTATTTGCTTGTTAGTCTTCATTAAGTATGGTTTTTAATAAACAATTGGAAGATAATCAAGAAAGGAAGTTTTTCTTGTGAAACATTGCACACCTACTTCAGATGGGCCATCTGAATAAAGAGTCATGTTCATTTGCAGTTCTTCAAGGGGGAAAAACTGAATCTTGGATTTGACTTCCTGACTTTTTTTTATGACCTGGGCTTATTTTTGGTTTATGTCCTCCAAAAGCATCCCCCAGTCAGGAAAACAACGTCAGAAATGGTACCCCAATCACACAGTTTGCAGCTTCTTCTAAAATCTAACTTGCTTTCAGTGGGATTCCTGGATTTTCCTGGCTGGATGTGACAAAAAGTCACTGAAGCCCTGTGTCTAACAAGCTCTGCTCCCGGATTATGGGAATAATAATTAAATTAAGGGACTAATAAGGCCCTTTTTCCAGGGATGTTGTTGTAGGCACAACCCTGGGAGAACAAGTGAGTTTCTCTTCTGTCCCTTGCTTTAGTCACTGGATGGTGGGATTGGACTAGTACACCCTGCATCTGCAGGACACAGAGGGAAGATGTGACCTGGGAGAGGTGAACTCAACTTCTGCCTCTACTTTTTGTCACCAGAGCACCTCGCTCTCCTTTTCTGACCAGAATTCAGGTATTACTGACTCAGTTTAGACATGAGGAAGAATGTGTCACATAAGTTGACTCAAGGTACCTGAGATACCCTCCTGTGGCTGGCAGATGTTTTATAGGACCTATAGGGAACCCTATTGACCCTCTTTGGATCAGAAGCTGGAGGTCAAGCTGGGTAATGGAAATGCATAGACAATTGAGAGCCCCATCATTCCTACCCCTTATCTTCTTGCTTCTCTCCTTCTTATGATTGGGGGCAGTTCTCCTACAGAACTCCAATGGCAGTTCTTTCTGCCTGACTTGCCTTACTGGCCATGGGTGCATTTAAAGACAGAATTATGAGGGGGTGGGGGTGAAAGAAAGACTTCCCTTTTTTTTTTTTTTTTGGGCCAAATTAATGAAAAATCAATCCGGCCTCAAAAATCCATTAATGGTGATAATGCACTGATTACGTAGCGGGAGCAAGAGCTGCAGCAAAATCCAATAGTGTGAGTTAAAGTGGGTCTCTCACACCTTCCTGCAGTCATGGTAATTTGTGGGGGATCATGCAGGGGGCAGCATATTCAGAAGAGCACAGCAGCTGCTTGGCCTCCTTCTAAGATGTCCTGGCTTTCCACTGTGGCCATGAACAAGCCTCCCATGCCAGCTCCTTCCTTCCCCAGAGCATGATGCTGTTGGGCACATGCATCTGGGGGAGGAACATCCGTATAGGAGTCTGTGTAACACTGATGTGGGTGATGTCTTTGAGCAGAGGCAGGGCTAGGACTCCCATCCCCAAATTAGCTGCAAAATTTCCCTCTCTCTGCACAGCAGAGGAGCTCTGTCCTTACTTGCTCCTTACTCTTTCTTGTCATGGCTGTTTCCATGCAGGCAGAGACACCTTGATGACTAGTTCACAAGAAGGCTAATCTCTGCCCCATCTCCCTTCCAGATGGTTCAGAGTGGAGATCTTTGTACATTTGGGTGAAGATCCCTCAAGGGTGTTTGTTCTACAAGGCTTTGCTCCTCTAAGCCAACAACCAAATAGTCCATGAGTCACTAAAGGAAGAATGTGATTCATTTTCTAGAGAAGGCCAGTTGCCAGTTGTACCAGGATAGAGACAAATCCATCCAGTTTGGGGCACCCTGGGATCTGTTATAGCTGGGTTGAGGCTTTTCCAGAGTCCTAAGGTGTCCCAGGCATCCTCAGGGAAACAGATCCTGGTTTCTTCTTGGCTGACTTCCCTAGGGATAGGATACAACTTTTGGAAGGAACAAACCTTGGATGAGTGGTGCCTCTCTGCAAAACATTTGAAACCATTCCGGGAAACATCATGAGTCCTCAACCACGCAGAGCCTTTACCCAGGATGCCCTGGGCTAAACACAACATAGTGCCATGATCTTTCACCCCTGTACAACACTTTTCATGAGATGCAAAGTTTTGGGACAACATGGAGCACACTCACCAGCTGAGAAAGACACATGGGGTCACTGAGCAGGTCCCAGCACTGTCCTACATATGGACACACAAGATCAAGGTTTGGGGAGACCACGGTTAGTCTGAAGACCATGGCTGGATGACCATCAGCCCCCACAAAAGTGTACGTCCACATGTCCCCACCCTCTATCCCCATTTCATTACCAATGGACCTTTCTGATTCCACAGGCGATGAAAGCTGCCTGGCAGCTCCATCCAGACCCACAGAGGTTCCCTCTTTTCCCCCTCCTTCCTCCAGCCCAGTCTGCTCCCCCATACCCCACCTCATCAGATCGCTGAGATTTATGAGCCAGACTTGCATTATGAGGTGAGTGACTTATCGGTCTGTCAGGGGGAGCGTTTTAAGACAGAATTATATGGGAGAGGGAAAAGATTTTTACCAAATTAATGAAAAATCAATCCAGCCTCAAAAATCCATTAATGGTCATAATGCACTGGTTACAGATAGAGAGATACCGCAGAATCCAATAGTGCCTGTTAAATACCTCTCCTGGAATGGAGCGTCTGGGATATAACTCATTCATTAGGCTGCCTATGTTTACTTTTTAAAGTGACACCAATCTCTGTCCCTGCAGGACTCCATGAAGCATTTATAAGCCACGTTCCCCCAGTGCCCATCTCCGGGGCCAGACTGGCCTCCACGCTGAAGGAATTGATCCTCCATTCCCTTTTCTCCCCCTCCCCAGGACAATCCCTGCTGAGGCAGTGCTGGGCTGTCTCCGTTCCTCTAGCTGATGGTTTCCACCCTTCCCTAAGCGCTGGCTTTCACCCCAAATAGCTCTCTCGAGGTCCGACCTGCAGCTGAGTGTGTCTTTTCTCCACTTTCCAGGTCTTAGATTAGTGCTTGACTAAATCTCTCCCCCCGAGCTGTGCCGGCAGTAGCAATACTGCTCATCTTGGGGACTGGCCCTGCTCCCAGCCCAGTGTCATCCAGCCATGGAGAACGGTGATGGCTCTGGGGAGACGCAGTTATCTCCTGCCTGTGAACTGTTGCTGGCACTCCCCCGTCTCTCAGCTCTCTGAGATATGTGCTCTCAGCCAGATGAGCAACTTGACATCTGGTTTGAAGGGTCAACATTGGCCACTTCATCTCGTGGAGACCATCCTCTACCCCTTTTTCTCCTTGCTTCTGCATGTGGGAGTTGTTTTGTACTCTTTACTCTGCTCTGCCCTGCACTTTAGACCTCTATCTACCCAGGTTTTTCCAGCCCTCATTGGGCTGGTGGGCCTGGCTGCCCAACACCCCATGAGTTGGCACCCCAGACCACCTCAGCAGGTGGATCTCAGGTGGCTTCTGATGGTGACTACCTTCTCTACATCTGTCCACCTGCTGTCCACAGACTTTACTCACTGCCTGGTGGAGAATTTAGGAGAGGCAAAATGCACAATGAGTCAGGGCCACAATCAAACCAGGAGTTGCAGATGTCTGGAGGACAGTATAATCTCTCTAACAAAAGCACCCCCTGCAGTAGTGAAGTTATGTGTCTAAGAGACCTTAACGGAGAGCAGTGCATGCCTTGAAAGAATGATTCATACCATTCCTCCTCCATTATTGGATCTCCATGGAATGGTTCAATCTTCTACATGCTACAGAGGGCACTGCAGAGGGCCAAGTCATGGAAAATTGATGGTACTGTGGTGTGTCATGTTAGCTTCAGGATGTTGAACAGTCTTTGCAGAGGGAAGACACCGTTTTTTCCATCTCTGAGTGCCTAATCTTCCAGTAGACAAGTTGTCTAAGATCATTGCTCAACCTGAGGTGAACCACTCCTACTGCCTAGCATGTCCTGACCACATGCTGGGGTGGGAATTGTGCTCTTCTCATGAAGCTGAACCACAGTGCAGCCAAAGATGCAGGCACTAGGCAAAGTGAAGTCAGACAAGAAGGGTTTTAATTCTCAAAAAGAAAGAGGTTTCCTTGGGAGGTTTGTGTCTTACTTATATCTTGGCTTTTTGCTCATGTTCTGAGGATCCTCAGAGGTTACTGGATCAAATGCATCCAGCTCTGGTTGTGGGCTGACGTACCAGAGACCAGCTCCATGCATCAGATGTGTATCACTGTGTGTTGCTATTCTTTATCAAGGTATCAAGCCTGGGAAAATCTCCTCCTCCCACTGTCATGGAAAAGTGCAGAATGTTAAATCTTGGCTTGTCTACAAGCCAGAGGTGAGCTGTGCACTTGGTGTTAGTCTGATCTCACGTCCCTTTGCTTTACAGCCTGGGTATTCCTCTACCTGCCACTGATCCGCTCCTGATTTATGCTGGGCTGAGGGAGGGTGGGATCAGGACCCAGCACGTTTCGGTGCGATGCCTGGATAGAGTCAGATACACATATCGACCCTGCTAAGTGTCATAATGCACCAGGGTTTTGTTTCCTTTAAATCTTTTAAAAAGCAATAAAAGGACCCAGAATACTCGAAGCACCAAACATCTAGCAAAGTGACAGGCTGTCAAAGCTGCCTCACCGAGAAACCCTGGGCCCAGCAAATTTTAAGCAGGAAAATTTATTCCTGTGTCGCTCATCTCTCCGAGTGAAAAATGGCCAGGGCTCCTCTTTTGCATGAAGTCTTGAAACCACCACAGTGTTCAAACAAGCGGATCGGCCTGAAACAGAACCATTCATCATCTGGAACAGGCAGAGGAGACAACCACCACCACCACCACCAAAAAGAAAAAAAAATTAAGTTGTGGGTTTTATCCGAGCTTAAATGATCCTGCCCATTAATATGACACGACAGGCTGCAGAGCACGCTCCCTTGGCTTGACCAGTAAGTGGCTTTGCTGATTGATACCTAACAGAGGTCTCCAGGAGGGTGGCTCTCTTAGCTGGTCACCTTCACTGCCATGTAATTCTGTGTGGGGTTTCCCAGGTTCCAGCCCCAGCCCCAGGGAATTTTTCCAAGGGATTTTGGTGACTGACAGTTGCTGCCCAAAATCTGCACTGAATTAGTGTTGTCTTGACTTCTAGGATGGGGCTCGGAGCACAAGGGCAGGATGAGGATTGGAAAACTAGAAGATGTGGAGTTCTGCTCAGAGCAGAGCTTTCCACCCCTGGGAGATGGGTTGGGAATAGATTTTGCTGGAGATGGTTTTGGGTAAGCAGGTTGACTCTGAACTGGCTATATTTTTTTTGCACTGTCTGTGCCATGCTTCTGGATTGACCTTTGTTTGATGGTCTGCACTTTGTGATGGACTGCTCTTGAGCTTGGAGGAGATGATTCTTATAAAGCAACAAGCTGTCATGGACCCTTCTTCTTTACAAGGGTGTATTCCATGGGTTTCTTCCAAACAGTTTTAAGTCTTCTCTCCAGATGTCCAGGTCTGCTTTTTACCTTGTTCTCTTCTATCAAGATCCTGAACTTCACCATCTCATGGTCACTGTAGCCAAAGGAAATGCACTCTCCAACTCCCTCAAGAGAAAAACTCCCTCAAGAAAAAACTCTACTCAAAGGTTCTGTGGGGCTTGTCCATCCACCAGATCTGAAGCTTAGTCTTAGTTCAGGCAAGTGGAGACCAAACAAAAGAACTTCTGTTTCAAGTTCAAACTCCAGATGTCCTGCCAAGGCACTGAAAAAAGCCATGTCTTTTGGTGCTCTTTGTCTATGGGGTCTGCATGGCTGGTGGTAATTTCTGAGGTGGGGACACGACACTTAAGACTTTCACAAGTTGTTTCTAGCTATTCCTTGTGTGTGTCTGCCAGAGACCAAGAGTAAGCTCCATAGAGATCAGCCAGTCGTGAAACCGTTTGTTCTTGCTGGTATTAGAGGATGATAGTGGTGGAGTTTATCAAGGTGAACACAGAGGTGGACTTTTCCAGGAGGTGACAATGATCTAAGCAGGTGGTTGCAGCTGCAGCCTGAATGTCTGACCTTTGTTCCAGGCAGGGATGCAATGGTTTCTCCTCCCGCCCTACTGGGACTTTGCCAGGTCCTCACACTCAGACCCATCACGTGTAACACAACCATGGCCACTCGCAGGGCAGTTCCGGGGGCTACACACAGACGTGGATCAGGTTTTAATTTAGAAATGCTGACAGGTAAGGAGCTTAGATCCAGCATCATGGGCAAGTACATCTTGTGGATCTTAATTCCCCTGGCAGCTCCAAATAAAAAAAAAATAATAATAAAGAAAGAAGAAACCTTCACTTTTTTCCTCCAACTCCCCTGCTATCACAGCTGTATTTAAAAGGTTGGGTTAAAAAACTGTCTTTTAAGAACAGACTCCCCAAAATATTGGTCCACCCAGTGTTGGCCATGCAAGACAAGAGGATTTGGTTTTTTCACTCTATTGTATTTGTCACCTTTATTTGTGTAAGAAGCCCTCTGGAAGCATGAGAGAGCCGAGTAGGTGGGTATTTCTGGTCACTTCATGCCATCCTTGCTCAGCCGGTGCTGTGCAGAAGGTCAGTGTATCTTTCTGGCCTCAAAATCTATCCCCCCGTCAGCATTATTTCTTGCCTCCTGCAAGTCCCTTGCTAAAATCAGAGCCCAGCTGTGCCTGACGTTGTGCAAAACCCAGGTCTCAGCCTCACAAGCTGTCCTCTGCTTGGTCACAGAGACCTGAGGGGGCCGGCGGGGGATTTGTCTCCTGCAGAGTGACGTGGATCTGTGGTGACGTGGAGCTACCTACAGGAGATCTGTGGTGACGTTTTGTCACATGGGGCTGCCCCATGTTCTCAGCCCCATGTGATGGCCTCTTTTCCCCCCTGCAACCCCACGTGAATGTCAGACACTCCCAGGGACTTGAGCGATGATGAAAATCCCAAATGGGTCACTCTCAGGGACTTACACAATGAAAAGCCCAACCAGGAGCCTGACAGAGAGGTTTTCCACGGTGGTGTGACCCATGGGTGCAGAAACATTCCCACCACCCCTCTTTGGCACTTCCTCAAGCCTGGGGAGATCCTGGAGAGGTACAGATGCTGCAGCCCAAACCACAACCCCACCACTCCTGTGGGTAGAAACACCACAAGCAGAGCAGATCTTTTCCTCCCCCTTCCCCAGGACTTTGCAGCTCAAGTAGATGCAAGATCTTCAATTCACGGTCTTTTCCTTATCTGTCCCAGTGCTGGTGAACCCGAGGATTCACTGATTGCAATATGTTTTGGGCAGAGCCTGGCATCTTGCCCTTGGCTGCACTGTGCGGGGTAGAATTGCTGTCGGGAGAGGCGTAGAGGGAACATCAGCACCAGAAACATCAGCGGTGATGGGATTGCTTTTATAGCACTCTTCTGCTGTGTTAAAGCACATAACAAAAAAACACCCACCCCGTCCAACCTTTTATTTTAAAACAAAATCTATACATTGGGCTTAGCCAGACCTGAGAGCACCTCTTAATTTTTCTTTAAATAACGCATCGGGCGCTTGCCAAGACAAGAGGAGGAGAACAGGGGAAAAAAAATCAAAAGCATCTTCCTAACGTGTTTGGGAAGCTGAGAAGTCCCCTATTACACAGTCGCGGTATCAAACAGCCTTTTTCCCCATGCAGATAAAATAATTCCCTAGATCTAATTTTAGACCAATTCCCATTTTGTGTGGAAGCTTAAAAAAAAAAAAATTTAACTGGTGTCTCATGAAAGTCAAATAGAGTTGGGTCTTTTTCTTTCTTTCTTACATTTTTTTTTTTCCTTAAAGATGATTTTCGCCTTTAGATTTTAATACAGCTTGATGTTCTCACTAAGTGAAGCTGTGAACAAAGTCCTTCAGTGCAAAGCGGGCTCCTCCTTGGCTGCTTTCATGCTGTGCTCAAATATGAGAGGGAAATACATATACATATATATATATATGTGCATGTGTGTGAGCAAGAGATACTTAAGAGAGCTCTTTTCTTTTTTAAAATATTAATACTTAAGTCGACCCACCACTACCATCCACTTCATTATTCATTTTATCCAGTGTAGAGAAGGGGAAACTGAGGCACAAAGACTGTGCCCACCTTATGAGGGATCCTGCTTGCTCAGCTCATGACCTTGCACCTTGACTCTGCCCTTTGGGCTGGATCCTGGTCTCAAAGCACCCTTGACAGGACAAGCATTCTCTAGTGACAAGGAACATGCCTGGACATCTGGCCAGCATCACGAGGCAGAACCGCTCAATGACACTTGGACCCACACGGGGACGTCCCTGTGGCTCCTGAAGTAATTTGTAAGCAATTGCCGACCAGTCAAGCATTTAAATACTTTGCAGGCTCAATTAAAAGGTTCGGGGGAGTTGCTGGGGTTTGGGTTGTTTTTTCCTAAAAAGCCTTTTAAATACCAATAAGAAAGTCTTTATTCATTTCTGCAAACGTGATTGGCACAGGGAGGATGCTGAAAGCCTGGGGGTCATTTGGTGAGCCATTAATCCTGCTGGACATAAGCTTTGTTAGCAATATTTTCTTCTCCAGCTGGGTGAGATCCAACTGTCACCGAGAGCCTGGTGGAGTCAGACCCACCTTTGGTCTCAAGCTGGGGCAGCAAGCGTTAAGGTCATCAGCACAACACCAAGTCGGGCATATCTTTATCTCTCCTTGTGAGAAGCAGCACAGAGCTAAGACACAAGGGTGTTGTGACAGCAGTTTCTCCTTGCTGGGGATTGTCTTCTCTCTTTGAGCACTGTTGCCTTCTCTGGTAGAACATGACGATCTGGGCAAGTCTTGACTGTTGGTTAATGGCAGAGAAGAGATGCTCTGAAGACTCACGAAGATGGGCAGGGCTCTTCCAGTTGCTGGTTTAGTTGGCCCCAGGAATTTGGATGCTTCAAGTGACTGCTTCAAGTTTCCTTCCAGACTGGGAGCTCCACAGGGGACATCTCATCTGCAGCATCATGTGCAGCATTTCACTCTGTGTTGAACCCCCTGGCTTCATGGAAACCAAAACCTGAAGTGCTGCAGCTCTCAGAGGTTGTCTATCACAGGCAGAAGACAGGACATGCTGTGTGGTGGCTCATGCTGCTGAGGTCCTCACAGCAGCCAAGATGTTCTTGGCTGGCCTATCATCTCCTGGGCTGGAGATGAAGGCAAAGTCTCCCCAGATCCCTGCCAATCTGCCCTGGTGAGCGAGGTTGCTCCTCCAACCCCCTCCTGGGATCAGTCGATCTCTGAGCACCCGCCAAATGGTGGGAGGATGCCCTGAGTTCACCTTTGCTTCCTCTCCACGACATCATATTTCCCACTCATCTCGTTTCTTGCACTTCTGGCAGTTTTGGAGCATCTTTAGGAAAAGCAAAGCTTGCTCTTTCCCCTCCGCCACCCTCCACCACTGCCATCATCCCAGTCAGTCCAGGATGCTGTCCATAGCAATATTCGTCATCGTCAATACTGTCTTTGATGACTGAGTTCACCGGGGTCAATATGGTCAGAATTCACCCCAGAATATTTTACAGCTGTTGTTACAGATAAAATCCACTACCAGCAAGCTTGGGCCTTCTGCATCCCATTGCAGTGTGATATTGTGGGATAAATTAATTCTGCCTTTTTCTTGCCCCAATTTGTTCCCCCTCCCCCCACCTCCCTCCTCCTCCCTCCTTCATATTTCCCATCCCAAGCCTTGGGAGTTGTCTCTAATGAACCAGCTGGGCTCCATAATCTCTTAAGCAGCTCTGGACATGTCTCCACGTCACAGAAGCCATTGCTGTGATAGGGGAGGTGAGCAGGACAGATTTTCAGAGGAGCTCATCTTCCATGAGATGTTCCAAGGCTTGGGCAGACACTGGATTAAGTGCTTATTATCCTCCCCCAGTTATAGCAACATATAATCCAGGGATGATGCTTTTGACAGGTCGAGATGAGTGAGGGGACCCATCCCTCCTGCCACTAAGGAGCTTCCAGTGGCACTGTAGCTGCCCAGGCTCCCCATCATCCATTGGAGATGATACCCCAACTCTGACTCAGGGTCTAACTTGCTTCTAATGAGGTCCTTAAGCATCTGCACCCTTGCTGCTGCTGCTTAACCATCTCCCTAGCCTTCAGCTGAAGATAATAAACCCCTTTGACCGCCCCACCATCATATTTGTGAAAGGGTTTCCAGTGGAACCAGAGGATTTCCAGGAGAGAAAAACAGGAGGAACCATATCTAGGCACCCCTACCTCCCATCCCTGGGGACAGTGGCTTTGGGACACAGCAGCAGGCTAGCAGCTCCTCAGTTTTTTTTCCTCTAGTGCAGCAACTGACTTGGCATTTTTGCATCTGTGTACTAACGAAGCAGTGATTAATTTCACCAGGCCACACTGGGATCTTATTAAAGAGAGAGCAAGCACATCCCAAACCTGTCCCTGGCTCCCCTAGAGCGGGGCTGGGCTCTCTCCTCTCCCCCCTCCTTGCTTTTCCACTTTGCCTTCTCTCTCCTACTAAATTAATCTCCATTGCTCCAAAGGTCTCTCTCGCACACACTGCTGACCCAAGCTCAAATTGATTTTTTTCCCTTACCCCTCACCCCCTGCTGTTTTCTGCCAGCAAAGCAGAGAAAGGATTTTTTTTTTTACTAGTATTATTTTTATTTTTTATTTTTTGAGGTACTAAACTCTGACCTTCTGGGCTCTGGAAAAAAAAAATAATTTAGAAGTGAAAACTAATTATTTCAATGTAGGAACATGGGGAGAAAGCTTGGAGGGTGGGGGCTCTTTTTAGTGACTGCTTGAGAGGTGAAGTTATCAGCCCAGCTGCTGGGGTTTCAATCTTTCTTGGTTGTTCCTTGCCTGTCCAAATTCACCTGTGGTTTGGGGCATTTTATTCTGGTTTTGACAGGTCGGGGCAGATCCTGTGGTTCTGAGATGTTGTGATGGTCCTGGTTTTGGTAAGTCCTTCAAATTCTTCCTCTTTGGGGAAAGATGTGGTGATGACAACCCGATTCTGAGCAGAGGAGCCGGGCACGATGCTCTGAATTATAATGATGCTGATTGTGGCACCTTGGGAAAGAGTCTACCTCTTTCCCTCTCTCTCCACCTCTCGTTAATGAAAAGGGCCCTTGCAAATTAGGTCATCAGCCTGGGAGCTGGGGATCTGCTTCGTGCAAGTCTTAGAGCTACCTGGGAGACATTGCTGCCAAGTCTCGGCACCATCTGTAGTCCCAGTGCTGGTGGGCTTGTCGGCTCAGTGGAGCTTGTCTCCTACCACATCCCTCCTTTAGCACCCCACTTCACTGGGGGTTTCTTGATGTGGCAGAGAGAGAAATAAGTGCCGCTGCAAAGCTCCCATCAAGTAGAGACTTTCAGAAAATGCCATTCAAATCCTCTTGCTGACAAAAAAAAAAAGGCTACCTTGGCAAGTGCCTGTTTTTGATGAAGTTTTTCAAGTTTCTAGAAAGAACTGGCAGTAGGAATGTTCCCTGCAAGAGGAAACCAAAAGTTCGCATGTCTTTGTGACAAAGACTTTAAAAGTTTTCTACAGAAGAAGAAATCTTCATGCGACAGGATGGTGGGGATGAGAGCTGGCCACTCTCCTCTTTCAATCCTCCACTTAGAGGAGAATTCACTAGCAGAGGTGGCAAACACCTGCATGAAGGAGATATAATTCATAGCCCTGTCCAATAAATTATGGCTGAATTAGGAAAATAGCAGGTTTGGCTAAGAAAATCCACAGGACAGAGAGAAGAATTAGGCATAGGAAGGGAAGAGGAGCTGCAGTGAAGTGGTTACTGTGGTCAGCGTGTTTCTGATGATCTAACAACACCACCAGCCTGAAGGGGATGGCTTTCATAGGGCAAAGCTGTTGGTGGTCCACAAGTAGGAGGAAGCCTAGAATCATAGAATCATCCAGGTTGGAAGGGACCTTAAAGATCATTGGGATGGAGGGATGGATGGACTCCACTCAGGTCACTCAGCTCAGCTTCTCAGCTTTGTCAACATCAGCCCTAACAAGAATTCTCCCATGAATTTCCCATCTCTTTTGGGGTCAGGTATAGCACAGTGGGTGGTGAATCCTCCTCTCTCCTCTTTCTCCTACTCCTGAGCCTGGAGATGCAGCAGGAACATGTCCCACAGAGGAGCACATGGGAGCTTTGCTTAAGTTCTGCACTGAGTAAAACATATCACTTGCTTGCAGGCTGCTCCTGTGCATGTGAACAGGATGTTCTAGAGTTAAATGCAATGAGAGGAGCCTTCTCAGCCTTGAGTGTGAAGTGGTTGACTCATCTTGGCCAAAGAACAGAGGAAAATGTGTCCATCTCTACTGACTCTACTGTCTTGGTTTGATCCTAAACCATGACACCCCACAGGTCTTTCTTCTCATTCCAGTCCTTGGATAAAGAGATGGTCATCCTCTTAGCAGGACTGAGGGCAGTGGGAGTTAAAACCCATCAAGGCCTAAGGGGTTTTGTGCAGGGTGAGGGTCATTCTGCTTTTCCTTGGTACAAGTGGGTCTGAAAAATGGGTAGGAAAGTTTGTATATCTGGCCTGATCACACCACAGTTTCTCTCCACAGAGAAATTCCTCTGTGGTGGGGACAGGACGGTCAGCCTCCTTCCAAGGGTCAACTTGGTGTTGGATTTCAGCCCCATGGCCCAGGTGGGGAAGCTGGCCCCAAAACGCCTCTGTGCGTGAGCGGAGCCAACACACCAAGTCAGCAGCTTGGAAACTGGCTCCTCAGCATCTTCTGGGGGATGTCTCAAGGACAATGCTCCTGCAGAGGCCACATGGGGCCGGGACTCTGCGATGTCAAACACAGTGTGATGTGGCCAGTGTGTGGCAGGGGTGGAGGACAAGCAAGAAGTGACAGGAGGTTGGGGTGGACTTGTCCCTGAATATGATATGGGAGCAAATCTGGGATGGGTAAATACAGGGTGAGGTGTACCCTCTGCAAGTGTCTCAGGGCCATTTGTCTATCAGACAATTTTCCTTCTTGCTGAGGGAGAGACCAGGTAGCGAGAGGTTCAGGACAGCCCTTAGCATGGACCAGGACTTCTGGGGCCAGCATCTTCTCCAAGGACTCCCAGTGCTCTTGCAAAAGCAGGGAGAGATGTGATCTTCAGGAGGGAGACAGAAGTGACCAAACCATCACACAGGGACTCTGAGGCACCAGGGAGTGTCATACATAGATCACCGGAGTGTCAGCATGAGCAGATGGAGAAGAAAAAGGCATTGGGTTCCTCCCAGGCAGTGCTGATATCCTCGATAGGAAGATTTGACCTTCTTTTGCTGAGCCCTAAAGCTCTGGTGCCATGATGTTGTCAAAGACAGTCAGCAAAGTGAGACTGGACTTCCTAAATATCGAAAACAGCCAAAATTCCAGCCTCCTTTCTCAACTCAAATGCAGCCAAACAAGACTCCCCCCTGAGCCCCGAAAAATCATGGGAAAACATTTCCTGTTCTCCTTGGACACCAGAAGTTATATTCACAGTTTCTCTACCCTTCTTCCCCCAAAGGGGTCTCATGTGATCTGGAGGCTCTTTGCTCCTTGCAACGCACCAGAATTACCTCCCAGCTGCCTCCATCTTGCAGAAGGCCAAGAGTGAGTACAGGAAGCCAGGGGTAAGAAAAAGGAAAATACAGGGAGCAGAATGGATGGAGGCAGCCATCACCTGAGCTGTACAAAGGTTCTTGGTGGTGGAAGAAACCAGATCCTTCTCCTGTGGTCCTTTACTGTTGGCCCTTCACAGCTTGGAGGTTGGTGGTGTCAGAAAAGGGTTGAAGCATCCAGAAAGGAAATGCTTTGGGGGCTCATCTGCAGAGTGAAACAGATCCAGGTGGTTATGTTGTGTCCTCAGAGGCTGCTCGGGTTTCTTCTGCTTTGCTGTGCAAAACAGCCTGGTGTTGGATGGCAGGGGAAGGGCGAGGTGGTGGCTGGGGAGGATGTTTCCCAGTAGAGCTGCTGGGGGCACATGTCCAGCTGCTGAACAAGATGGGGATGCAAATGCCCGTGTACTGCTGGCCCACAGATTAGGGGATCCAGCTGCTGGCAGGGGAGTCTGCAGGGCAGGAGGGAGGTCAAGAACCTGCCATAGGGCATGGTGGAGCTGAAGGAGTGGGTGTCATGATCAGTGGCTGAGGTGCATCATGTCCTTTGGGATGTGCCCACATCAGACACATAAGGCAGTGTCCAGCTACCCTGGACTGGTTCAAAAATAGATGCAGCCCCTTTGCCAGAGCCTTCAGAGAGGCTGGGAGGTGGTAGGAAGGTGATCAGTTGTGCAAGGTTAGAGCCAGGCCAGGCACTCCAGAGTGATGCTGCGATCCTGGCAAGGTACATCAGTGGAGGCATGACCTTCTCTTGACTTTTGCCCATGTCTCTGCTGTGCATCAGGGCTCCTGGAGTCAGGGCTGCAGGGAGGCTGAGTGAGAACAAGTGGTTGATTGCCCCCACGACACATGAAGAGCAGTGGGATTTTGGGGTGGCAGTAACAAGGTGAGGCTTTCCCATTCCTGAGCAGAGCAGCTTGATTCAAGTCAATGAGATCCACTCAGCTGCCCACAGCATGAGCAGAAAGGAAAAACAAAAGAAAAAGGAAAAAAACCAAAAAACCCCCCAAAAACCAACCCAACCTCAACAAGCCAACACACCCAACAACACGTTCACCCAGATGAAACATTTATATGCCCATTTGATCTTGGAAATGTAATTACTGCTGCTTGCCCATTGATCGCAGTGAAGTTTATTGACCAGCCCTGGTGCTCGTGGAGTCCTTATCTGACTCCACTAAGATGTGTATTGCTGAGGCCTAACCTGAAGCCCACTCTCCCCATGGCTCCAGCCCCTTACAGTAAGCCCACCTTGATGTGCATCACCCTAGGGATGGCAAATGCCTTTATGCTCTAAGAAAAGAGGGTTTGTTTTTTTAGGATGTGGTGGTGTTTTTCTTCCATTGCCAGCTTGGTTCTCCTGATGGATTGAACCTGCCTTTTTTTAGGATGGAAGGGTCTGGGGATCACCCTTGCTGTGGAGCTCCTCAGCTGGAACAGGGTGAGGAGCTGAGGTGAAGGAGAACAGCTGGTAAACAGCATGGAGTGTCCCAGCAGAGAAGCTGGAACCACTGGGGACCTGGGCTGTCCATCTGAGGAGAAGACACCTAATGCTCTGGTTCCAAGGATTCAAGAAACACCAGCCTTCCTGAGGGCTGTCCATGCCCTTATGGCATCTGAGAATGCACACAGGAATCCTATGCATGAGGATGGGTGTGGGACAGCTCTGTTGAAGGCATTCATGCTTTTGGGGCTCATGGAGGCATCACACCTCCATCTGCTTCCACCTCCCACCTGCCACCAGCAGCCCTATGGGTTTTGTGCCCATTCTGCTGAGCTGGTTGCCCTTGCAGCTGCATGTTGGCAGGGAGAGCTGCAAACTCAGGTGAGCAGAAGGTGCTCGCTTCCCTCTGGATGTTCAGGTGCATCATTTCCCAGGGGTTTGGGATGGAAAAAACCCAGAGTGAATTCACAAAACTCCCCTGTCCTGAGGCAGCCGTCGCTTCTGCACCAACCCGTGTAAGTTCTCAGCTGCCCAAGAGTGAATACACACATGAATTCACCCATCCAATGTGTTTCCCACTCTCCGTGCAAAGTCACAGTGCATTCATAAACAGGGGAAACCCACTGAATTCAGCCCCTCAAAACCTAGACTGGATCAGACTGGCCACTTTTTGCACCAGTGAAGAAGTTTACAAATTCAGTCATAAGGGCGTGAAAATCTATGGGTCTTCTGCAAGTGGTGCTCTCTCTCATTTGTGTTTATTTTTTTTCTTGAAGTTCTCTATGTTTTCAGTGAGAAAATTAAAATGCAAAGCCTCAACTTCCAAGCTTTTGATAAATGAAAAGACTTCTGAAAAAGTAACCAGAGGAAACCAGTTGGTTAGTTTTTAACAAACCTGCCTAAATAATTCCTCGAAGGGGTGAGTGGGATTTGATTTTTTAAAGACCATCCAAACACTTTTTGGGGGAAATATTTCTTAAGTAATAAACTCTATATTTCCCATCTCCTTTTTCAGGTGAATGTTTATGCAGGCTCTGGAGGGTTTTCATCTTTTTTCACCTTTCTGTCTCTCTCTTTTTTTTTTCTTTAAAAAAAATAATAATCTTTTTATTTAATATTTCTGAGGGAAACCTACCATTAATCTGTCCAAATGCCACAAGTAAGGGCCACCCCGTGTGTGGTAACAGCCGTCTACCTTACAGCAATAATGCTGCAAATGGATCCCCGAGGGGAGGTGGAAAAACTGATATATTATCAGCCAATAATCCCTTTCAGCAGAGATGTAACCATTTTACAACCAGGTAGGAATGTGGAGAAAAGGGGGGGATCAAATTGGAAAGGATGAGGGTGGGGATGCTCCTCACGGGGAGGGACTCTTGGTCAGGGAGTGGAGCCATAGGATGAGGGGTAATGGTTTTACACTAAAAGAAGGGTGATTGAGATGAGATCTGGGGAAGAAATTCTTTGCTCTGAGGGTGGTGAGACACGGGAAGGGGTTGCCCAGAGAAGCTGTGACTGCCCCATCCCTGGAGGGGTTCAAGGCCACATTGAATGGGGCTTTGAGCAACCTGGTCTGGTGGGAGATGTTGAAACTCGATGATCTTTAAGGTCCCTTCCAACCCAAACCATTCTATGTTAATTGGGGCAAGTGCCTGTGGGGTTTTGGGGCTGGAGGAGTATGAGTGGTGACATGTACGGTGACATTGGGGGGGACACCATCCAGTCTCTTCTGGCTTAAATCCATGCAAATCTGGTCATGCCACAAAAGTTCTTCCCGGTTTTCCCTAGTGGGCCTTGCATTAAACAGGGATGGGCACAAAGTGAAGACCCCACTGGAAGGGCTCAGATGGAGGATAACATGAGCGGGGTTGCCAACAGGGAGAGGGCAGGATGTTGGGGTTCATTTCCCAGCAGGGCTTCCCCCCAGAAAAGACCCATTTCTGCTACTGGATGGTCTGGGAAATGGGGTTGTGCCTTGGTTGCAGGAAGGGGTTCACACTTCTGGCCCGTGGTTGTTGTACTGCAGGACATGGAGCAATGTTGGACATGCTCTGCAGACACCTCTGGTCTCTGAAAATCTGAATTTTCCCCCTCTGAAGGTGCTCCCAAAGCAAGGCAGCCCCATGAGAGGCCAAAATGGGAGGTTTGAGGGTGTGCAGCCCTCTAGGACCATTCCTGAACATCACCACCCTGTTGAGCTGGACCTCTCTGGTCTTGCACTCTCTGATCTGGGTCTTGCACTCCGTGGCTTTAGTCTTGCATGGGCACTTTACGCTCTCAGGATGCAGAGGGATGAGGAAAGGGTTAAGAGGACTGAGGGCTGCTCAGGCTTCCCTGCTGTGGGGCTGGCAGCCCCCCACCCGTGGTCTCTGGGTGGAGAGGAGGGCTTCGGGTTAAGGACACCCCAGGGAAGGCTGCCTCGCACACAGTCCATTTCTAAAGGCTTTTTCCAAGCTGTGCTTTATTTACCTGTTCAATATCAGAGAGCAATTCCCACTGCAGCCCTAACATTACACGCTACAAAGTGCTAACTCTGCGAAACACGGCTTCCTCTTAAAGGAGCACATGCTGGAACACCCTGCACCCCACCGGCGCGGGGGTCACCACAAAAAATACCCCACAAGGGGTCCCACAGGCAGCACAAGAGCATCTAGATACGGATTTGCACACACAGCATCTTCCTGTGTGCCCATTTGCACGCTCAGAGATGAATCATAGAATCCAGAATGGTTCACGTTGGAAGAGACCTTAAAGACCATCGAGTCCAACCCCCCCTGCCCTGGGCAGGGACACCTCCCACAAGACCAGATTCCTCAGAGCCCCATCCAACCTGGCCTTGAACCCCTCCAGGGATGGGGCAGCCACAGCTTCTCGGGGCAACCTCTTCCTGTGCCTCATCACCCTCACAGTAGATAATTTCTTCCTAATAGCTAATCTCAACGAATGATGGCTAATCTGAATAGACGGATGCCAGCCCCACGTGCACACCCAAAGGAAAGCTCTGTTCATGGCGTGTTACACGTGTGCACTCTGCACACACACACACCACACACACAGAGCTGGGGTGGAATTTGCTCAGATACTGCCTGGAATTCACTCAGATGCTGCCAAAAGGGGGATCCAGCCTGTTTGTCCTTTGCCCATGTGGCTCCAAACCTGTCCCTTGAAGGTTTTCCAGGGATGTATGGAAACAGGAGCCAAATGCAGCAACAGAGAGTGAGGTGAAAAGGAGAGGACAACACGTGAAGGGGCAAGAAGATGCTTCCCACAGCTCTGTGTGTTGCTATTATTTTTTTTTTTCCGTGGGGTCTGAGTGAAAAAGTGAGGAGAAAAGGGGCTTTTCTCCAGGAGAGAATGGGCTGAGAATCCACTGCCAGGATGAGGAGATGCTACAGGGTGGAGAGTCCTGTGCAGCACCTGTGAAAGATGGGACATCACAAGCTGCAATGTCTCACTGCAGCCCCATCCCCAAACAAGTGCCTCTCCCCGGGAACTGGGATATTGCCCAGGGTTTTTATAGTACAAGGGAGGCCCTGAAGTGCCCCCCTTTCCCCCCCTCCCGCCCACCAGTGACAGATGTGCTCATCTGCTGGTGGCTCGTGCTGCCGGTGGCTCTCCTCCTCATGCCGGGGTGATAAATGGATTTACCCTGCATGAAATTGCTGGCAGCAGCTCGGCCGATCCATCAGCTGCTCCTTGCTCACCACTTTTCAGTTCCCCAGGTGAGCTTGGTATCCACAGCCCTGCCCCGTGGTTTGGAAAGCCTGGGGATGGGGACAGGGGGAGCTGGGGTCCAGGGGAGCAGGGACATGCTGGTGGGGTTCACCCCAGGGGCTCCCCAGGGCTTGGCATGTGAATTCGGTGTTTGAAAACCAACCAGAAGAAAGCATCTTCACTGGAATTTTTAATTCCAGCTGTTTAATTTGAAGCTCTACTGGATATCACCCCATTTGTGTGATGGGTCTTGTCCCTTTGGAGAGCTTGATCTGAGGGGGGGGGATCAGCTCTGCCCTCTGTCCCTGAGGCTGGCAGAGGAGTGGGGAGACAGGCTATGGGGTGGCAGAGAGAGGGATGGTGGGGCCAGGGGAAGATGATGGGTTGGGGTTCATGCTGGGGAGTGGCTCCCTGCCTTTAGTCTGTGTCCCTGCCTGCAGAGCCCAACTCCACAGAGCCTGAGGATTAATGCTTGTCCTTGCATTTCCGATGGAAACCCATCTACTCCAGAGCAGTAGACTTGCCTGGTATTTTTCCTGCTGAAGCCTGGGTGCTGGGATGGGGAAAATCCTCCCTGGGAGGATGCTGCAAGGCGGTGGGGAAGATGATGGGGCTCCAACCAAACCTGGTCTTGGGTTGTCCTCATGGTGTGGGGCAGCAGCTATGGATGTCAGTGCAGCGCAGACGCTGCCCTGGATTTGGATGGGGATGTTCATTCAAAGGGGTGGGCAGCAGAGATGAAACCTGCAGCCACAGCCAGGAGAAACACGAAATAAGTCAGGTCCTGCTGAATCGTGGAGGCCCAAACCAAGGCTTGAGGATACTATAAATGCCTCCACTAAGGGGATGTGCTGATTTACTTCTATTGGTTTCAGCTGAGATGAAACATTTTCCCATCTCCTCTCACCTTAGATGTGAATTTAGGTATTGCCTGCCAGGGCAAGAAAGACAGGGCTGTGTCTTTCTCACCTGCAGCAGCAGCAGCAGCAGCAGAAGGGAAGGAAGAGCAAGAGCAAGGACAGGACAAAAAGGAGATTACAGCTCATGGACCAAGGATTGCACAAAGTCCCAGCCCAACTGTGAGTAAAGACTCTCCTGTTCCCTGCGGGTGAGGTTTAAGAGACAAATTAGGCTGCTCTGACAGCTCACGACGAGCACCCCTGGTGTCTCAGCAGGGGTGTCCCTGGTGAGGGGGACCCCCAAGGGTGCTGCACCCCCCACGCAAGCATGGCTCATTGCCACTGTAGCAGAGTGTTGGGGATCAATCAATAGCTGTGGATATAAAGAGCCGCAGCAGCAGCTTTGGTGTGGACTTGGGGCAGGGTAATGGATGGGAAAAGCCAGTTCGCAGAGAGGAAAAGGGAAAAAAAAAAAAAAGAAAGAAAAAAAAAATCAATGAGCAGGATTGAGATGACATCATATCACCATTATTATATCATCAGCCCCGTGCTGCTGATTTATCACTCGGGTAATCACTCTCCTTCCACACCTGCTGGCCTCGGCTCGGCATCTCCTGCCCTACTTAGACCAGAACTGGGGTTAAAAAGCAGAGAACGGGGCCATCATGGGCCCCCTGACATCCCTCTGGCCTCCTCCTCCTCCTCTGCAGGTGTCCCTGGAGGGATGTGGGGAACACGACACTGCTAGTTCTTCACTATTTGCCTTTTTGCTGGGGCAGGTGGGCGCATCCTTTGGGGATGAGCTTTTGCTCAAAGGCTTCCTGAGCCTCTGCTAATCTCTGCCCTCTAATCATGGTTTCATCGTTGGCCTTTCTCACTGCGGAAGAAAACACAAAAGGGAGAGCCCAGACCCCTTTGAAGAGCCAGATTTTTGGTGGGGAGGATCAAAAGCCTTCTTTCAAATCTTCTAATGCATCCTTTGTTATATCTGTCCCAGAACCAGGAGAGAAATTCAGACTTTCCCACTTTTCCAGACTTTTTTCCCCCATTCCTTTCTCTTGGGTTTCAGTGGAGATAACATCAGCACGGCACGATGCCTGCAGAATTTCAGTGTGAAAATGGAAGGCAAAAAGCCACGGTGAAGATGCCAACCTCTAGCTACACTTTTCTCTTAAATCACAGAAATAATGGCATTGGCCTCAGCCTGATTTAAATAAAAGCCCACCAAAAAAAAAAAAAAAAAAGAAAAGAAGTCAGGAGAAAGTAAACACGCCCCAAATCGGGTAATTAAGAAGTTCAAGTCTCTGTAGAAACATTAGCTTAGTAGCATTACACATGTATGGCAATTTTTAATGGCTGTTCAAGCAATTTAATATACACTTTAATATCTGTGTTCTCCACACTACGGGGCCTGGGCAGGGAGGCTCAGCAAGGATTAAATGATTTTGCTATATCACATAAGCAGCTGAGGAAATGCCACCTTCCATCCCTCAACCTGGAGATTAGGGAAGATAAGGGGCAGGAGCAGACCCAGCCTCACCAGCTGACCCCACGTGCCTCAGTTTCCCCTCTCCATCAACCAAGGAAGCAACAGCAGGAGAGATTTTGGGGAGCTCCTCCAGAGGGCTGAGACAACCAGATGTGGGGAAAGACAAATTTTCATGCTGGACTAAAGCGAGTTCAAGCAAATCACCCCTCCAGGGTCCTTGCAAGCCACAAAACAGAGCCCAAAAACACCCTCCCAGCCCAACCAGTTGATCCCACTGGAGGCAACAGGCTCTGAACCCCCCCCAACCCTCCCAGTCCCACCACCTGCTGTTAATTTTTGAGCTTTGCCAGGCAGTGACTCACTGGTTTTACTCCCATCCCGCTCTAACCTGCTGCTTTCCCTCCCTCTGCTGCTAAGTGTGTTGCCTTGTTAAAATTAAAGATAAAATTGTGGCAATCGTGTTAGTTTGGGGCAGGACTGATTTCTCACAAAACCCCTCGGCCTTTTTTATTGCTGTGCCCCCCCGACCCCCCCTCATCGTTAAGCTCGAGTTCGTTCTCCCCAAATCTTGGCGCTCCAGGGATGCAGCGCTGTTGAGACCCCGCAACCTCATTACACCCGCCCCCCCCCAGGCTGTGCTGCATCCAGATGTGCAGGGCTCAGCATTCAGCTGGGCTGGGCTCGGGATCCAGCTGTGCCAGGCTCCGGATTCCCACGCAAGAGCTCAGCATCCAGCTGTGCTGGATTCACTCTCCAGCTGTGCCGGGCTCTTCGAGCCTGTGTGAGACTCAACACCGGCTCAGAATCAGGCCTTCCAACATCCAGATGTGCAGAGCACAGCACCCAGCTGTGCCAGGGCCATATCCAGCTGTGCTGAGGCTCCTCATCCCCACGCAGGGCACATCCCTAGCCTAGCACAGTGCAGCACCCAGCTGTGCAGCATCCAGCTGTGCAGAGCATCAGGGCACAGCACGTGGCTTGCAGGATCCAGCTTCCAGCTGTGCAGGGCTCAGCACCAGAGCTGCCCTGGGGCATCCTGGCCGTGCAAGGCAACAGGATTGGACGTACACTGGCCATCCTCACCAAGGCAGGAGTTCAGGGAGAGGCAGAGACAATTTACAGCCGGCGTCTGACAGCAGGGATTCACTCCAGGGGAAGGAAGGGCAGGGAAAGTTTTGGCAGAATAGAAATGTTTCCTCACTGAGATACCATCAAGCTGAGCTCTTTCCTCAGGGATTTTTATTTTATTGGGTTTTCTTTTAACCAAAATATTTCCCATGAGCTATTCTTCAGGGGGGAGGTTGCACTTAAAGTCAGGGCATCTTGTATTCCTGGATGCTATGGCTCCAACGGTGAGAGAAGTTGCCCAGAGAAGCTGTGGCTGCCCCATCCCTGGAGGGGTTCAAGGCCAGGTTGGAGGGGGCTTTGAGGGACCTGGTCTGGTGGGAGGTGTCCCTGCCCAGGGCAGGGGGGTTGGAAGTCTATGATCTTTAAGGTTCCTTCCAATTTTAACTGTTCTATGATTCTATTCCATGATCTGAGGTGCTGCACATCAATATATTCGTTGACCCTGGTGGCAGCATCCCTGTGTCTCCTCTTGACACCTTGCAGCATCCACAAGGGGTTAACGAGGGATGCAGGGGAGGCAGAAGGGACCTTTGAGACCCCCTCCGACTCGTTTCCTGGGGGCCAGCAGCCTGGAACCGTGCTCCCCAGCTGAGCTGGTGGCTGGAGGTGGCAGATGCCACCACCCTGTCCCGCCACATGGCTCTGGAGGCAGCAGTTTCCTCGGGGTTTGGCAGCGCAAGGTTATGGAGTCTCTGATTTTTAATTAATGTGATTGACTCGGTGTGAGTTGGGAAAGGGGAGGGCCAGGGACGGGAAATTGTCCCTTTGAGGGACAAACCCTGACAACCTTGTCATCCCCAATTAGCGGGTAATTACCTCAATGACGTACATCTTTATTAATCCAATTAATAGAGTGGGTGGCATGACCTCGGCAGATCTGCTGACTCAGGGTGATGCTCGCCAGGAGGGGACGCAGGAAGAGGGTGGAGGAAGGAGTGAATTCCTCCTCTCCCAGACTCTCTTCTTCATCCCTAATTAGAGTGGCTGCTTGTGAGCCCACACACTGACGTGGTTCATGCAGACAGGGATGTCTCCCAGCCTGATCCCAACTGTTCCCTCTTTTGTTCCTCCTTTCCATGTCTGCTGTCCATCTGTTTTCCTGTTTGTTTGTCCCATTATTCATCCATCTTCCAACAGACCCTTCTCTGGGGAGAAATAACCTATCTTAGGGTGTTTATTCCTAAATGGTGATGATCCAGGACATGGGGATGTCTCCCAGTCATAGAATGGTTCTGGTTGGAAGGGACCTTAAAGTTCATATAGTTCCAACCTTCCCTGTCTGGGCAGGGCTACCTCCCACTAGACCAGGTCACTCAAAGCACCATCAACCTGGCCTTGAATAATTCCAGGGATGGGGCAGCCACAGCTTCTCTGGGTAACCAGGGCCAGGGTCTCACCACCAGTAAAGAATTTCTTCCTGATATCTTCCTGGGAACGTCAGTCTGGAGTGCTGGGGTCATCCCCGGTGACTTCTTTAAAAGGCTGCAAAGGTCTCAATGGACAAGGCTTCCCTGGATGAAGAAGAGCTCAGCACTGGGTGACAGGAGAGATGGAGAGATAGATGGATGGACAGATGGATCAATGGGAGGATAGAGAGGTGGATAGATATTTAGATAGACTGCTAGGTAGATAGATGGGTAGATGGATGGGTAGATAGGTGGATAGATGGACTGGTAGATAGATGAATGGATAGATGGATGCAGAGGTAGATAGATGGATAGGCTGAATGATGGATAGGTAGATGGATGGAGAGATAGATGGATAAATAGGTAGGTAGGTAGGTGGACAGACAGCCTGATAGAGGTGAATGAATAGATGGCGGGGGGGAGTGAATGAATGGATATTGATGGGGCTGGGGCAAACAGATTGATGATGCTGATGTGTATGTGCGTGTATATGTGTCTCTCTATATATACATATATATAAATATATACATGGGACCAGGTGTCTAGGAACCTGTGGGAATGGCTGGATGGGCTGAAGGACAACTGGAGGGCCATGTGCAGGTTGGATGGGTGGGGAGACAGTCAGATCAGTCACCCAGGCCATACCTCTGGTGAGGCCACTGCAGAGGACAGGCACAAAAAGGGGTGCCCCCTCTCATGTAAAAGACAGTCCCAGGGGGCTGGTGGTCTCCCCCCAACCCAGGGAGGGAATATTCTGAAGGTCCTATGTCCCCAGGGCCACCAGGTGGGGTGGGATTTGCTGCTGGGCACTAACCAGACACGGCAAGAGCTGGGGAAAGTTGAAGAGAGCTCTTTTTTTCTTTTTTTTTTTTTTTTTCATAGCTCTCTTGTGGAGCGACCTCTCCTCTGTCTTTCCCCACAGATGGAGCCTCAATTAAATTCGGAAATACATTTTTTAATAGGACTTTCACCTCAGCTCCCTCCCGGGCTATTAAAGCCATTATGGCAGAGTTAAGTAAAGAACTAGCGGCCAGGCAATAAGCTTGAGAGCCTCTGTTGCTGTCATCATATGTTTATGGCCCAGGCAATGTTTGCTTTATTAAAGATTCAGGAGCCATTTCCGAAGGGCTCAGTTCTCTACTTCCCATTAAAGACTGGACCCTGGTGAAGAAGGCCCTTCGTGACTGCAGGAAAAAAAAGAGGAGGACTCGTCCCAAGACGGGAAAAAAAAAATAAGGTAAGTTTGCTGGGAGAGTCTCAGGGCCTGGAAGGAGAGAAAGGGGAGGAAGAAGAAGAGCAGGGATGCACCCCATGGCCCTGTGTTGCATTTATTGCCCCTGGGTGCTGCAGAGAAGGGTCCTTTCATGGGCTGCAGGGTCTATTTGCCCCCAGGTCTCCAGGAGCTGAGCGGGACCCACAGCTCCTGGAGGATCACATGGACTGATGGCTCAGCTCAATGCAAGGGCAAACCCCTGCCTGGTTCACCTCTTTTATCCGGCCATGCAGAGCGAGGTCCCACCATCTGGGCTTTCTCCAAGCCATGAGGGATCACCATTGAGGACCAGGGCCATGAAAGCCCCTTTTCCCCATGGCATGACACTCATTGTCCCATAGCATCACCTTTTTGCCCCGTAGCATGTCTACCTTGTCCTGTAGCATGACCCTCTTGCTCCGTAGCATGACACCCTTCATCTGCAGAATGACTCTCTTGCTCAATAGCACAACCTTGTGCATGAGGTCCTTGACCTACAGCATAGCCCCCTTGCTCCAGAGCATGACATTCTTGCTTTCTAGCAGATCTTGCTCCACAGCATGACCCTCCTCCATCACAGCATGACCTCCTTACCCTATAGCACATCTGTCTTGCACTGTAATGTGACCTTTCTTCATCACAGCATGATCTCCTTGCCCCATAGCATGGTCAACTCATCCTCATTGCTTCGTGCAGGTCAAGATTGACCTCTCAGTGCAGCCTGCAGCCTGCAAAAGTTCTCCATCAATTGTCTGGTCTTAGTCTCATATGCCAGTGGAGTTTGTGCTGCAGTGGAAACTTGTCCATCTCTTGCTGACTGCAAAGAAATGGTCAGAAGCAGTTCCTCATATGAGGATGCAAATCCTGAAGTGGGATAGCTTTTACTTGCCTGGGGTAAAAAATTGGCAGATTAAAATAAGGAATGAGTGGCTGTGTGGAAGCTACTGTCTTAGAAAAGGTTACCCATAACATCTCAGAAGAAGTTCTGAGGATTGATCCAGGTAGAAGGCCGGAATTCTTCCCCATCCCCTTTTGGACCACTGAGCACAGACCCTTCGGAAACACTCACATCCTACAAAAAAATAGGGCACAAAGGATCAAAAGAAGTCCCTTCTCCACCCCTGTCCTGCTGACAGACCAAGTCCACCCTGGGCCAGGTCTGACCTGCTCCCACATGGGAAATGCTTGTTCCCATGCGTGAGAAGGTGGTAGAGCATAGAAAGGTGGTTGAGTGCTCCCCAGAGACCACACAAGGATGGGGAGGGATATCCCAGCCACCACTTTTTGGCCCTGGTAGCTGAGGGTGATGGTCCATGGGGACAGGCATGTTCCTGGAAGGTCCCTGCTCGTGGCAGCTCCTCTTCCCTCCTCTCCCAGCAGCACCTTGCCCACTGGGCAGACACAACAAGACTTGCTGTTGGGCAGCATCGAGGCAATGAGTGGAGCAAGAGCTGCCTTGGGTGTGAGGACACAGATCGCTTCCACAGAGTCCCGTGCATGGAGCTACCTGTGTGGGTGTTTGTGACAGTTCAGGACTTGATCCCCGTCCCACCCAGCGCTGTGCTGAGGTGGCTTGGGGTGATGAAAGGTTGGCCGGGCTGTGGGGAGCAGGATTCCTTGTGTTCTGACTCTGCCCTCTAGTGTGACATTGCCAGTTTACATCTCCACCAACTCCTGGACTTACTGGTCTCTCCCCTGCAGCCCCCAACACCTTGTCCTGAAAAGAGGACCTTCCAAACCTCTGAGACCACCTTGGCAAAGCTTTTGGGATCAGCTCAGGGGAGGAAGCCCCCTTCCCCGAGCAGCCCCAGCAGGGCCTGAGGAACAGTTTGTAGGAGCAGGATGGGTGCTCCCGGTGCTCCCAGTGCTCCCAGCATAATTTCACCCCTTCTTTTACAGGACGGATGGGGTTTTCTATGAGCTTGGGGTGCTCTGCCCCAGAGGATGCTGCACCACAACACTTGGCTTTGTGACTTCCACACTTTCCCCATAAGGACGTCGCAGGATATAAGGTTTAAAAGTACTTTTCATGCCATGCTTTGCGCCATGCTGGTCTCCAAAGCACCCCAGGGACAATTCCAGTCACCCTTGGGTGGCAGGATGGGTCGAGGGGGTAGATGCCGGGGTGAGGGATGAGCAACAGACCAGGGTTGCGGGTAGTGGGTGCGTTGGACAGGGTGCTGCTGCCCTCCAGTGGGCTCAGGCTGGAAGGGAGGGTGGCAGCAAGCACCCCAATCTGCACTCTGTGCTCGGGAGGGCTAAGGTGGGACATGGGGCTGCAATTGGATGGGGTTTTGAGCAACCGAGTCTACTGGGAGATGTCCCTGTCCATGGCAGGGGGTTGGAACTAGATGATCTTTAAGGTCCCTTCCAACCCAAACCATTCTATCTCAGGAGGAAGTTCTTTGGTGTGAGGGTGGTGAGAACCTGGCCCAGGTTGGCCAGAGAAGCTGTGGCTGCCCCATCCCTGGAGGTGTTCAAGGCCAGGTTGGAGGGGGCTGTGAGCAAGTGGGTCTACTGGGAGGTGTCCCTACCCATGTCAGGGGGGTTGGAAGTGGATGGTCTTTAATGTCCCCTCCAACCCAAACCAGTCTGTGATTCTATGACACCTTCCATGGGATGGAGTGAGCAGTGGACAAAGCACCAAGTGCTTGTCTCCTCCTGGGTGTAAGAGAAAGCCCTCTCTGCCCCATCCTTCTCCTGAGATCACCCCACTGATCTGCTTCTGGCCCAGCACCCTTTGCAAGCAGCATCTGATTTAGGGCCTGATCCCGCTAATAAATGGCCAATTGAGTGAAGCGAGCAGTGCCAGCACCTTGCTCAGAAGCACCCAGCACCAAACCGGGGTGGCCATCAGCCCTGTAGCTTCTTCCCTTCTGTTGTCCCCAGGGACAGGCAGGAGCATTAATTTGTAGCCAGTGACAGCTCTGGAGGAGCCATTAGGGTTTATGGCACCAACGAGCCATGAAGCGAGGAGGTAGGAGCATGGCCGCGGCTCCTGACACCACTGGTACCTTCTCCTCTTCTATTAAGAGAGCCGTTGTGTACTTAATGGAGGGGAAAATCAAAACACCTTCCCACCACGCTGGAAAGGCTGATATATGGCCCAGGAGATTTTTATTACTGAGCATGAAGCTCCAAAGAGGAGGAAAATTTATCCTCAAAGGTAGGAAACTGGGCTGAACCCCCGTGGCTTCACTATGATCTCCCTGATGGGGATTTCCAGGATGGTGGGCACCACTGTTTTCTGTCTCCAGGGCCCTAGAAAACAACAAGGCATAAAGATAAGCCCTCTTTGCACCTTCTCTCTGGTCTTAAGATGCCCCTAAGAGCTGCATTAACTGGTCCTGGCTCAGGATGCCCAGTCTGAGGAACGTTGCACATGGCCTCAGCTCCTGGGCCCACCTGGAGCTCCCCTCCACAGGGACAGAGGTTGGAGAGACCTCAAGTTCTTAGTTACTATAAAGCTATTTTTGTAATGGTTCTTGTGCTTTCTACCCATGTTGGTCCCCACCGCCAGGATCCTACAGGACCCCTCCGTCTCCTGGTCCAGATGGAGAAGACAACCACGGAAAGATCCAGCTCTATAGTCTCTTAGCAAGGAGGAGCACCAGCCTCTTGCTGATGGAGCACAGATCTCATCTGAAAACATGTCATCAGAGGGGGAGGCAACCCTGGCTACGGAGTCACGAGTTTCCCACATCCACCAAAGGTGGGTGGGAACAGGATCTACTACAGCAGAACAACTTACCCTGGGTGGCTTAAAATCCTTGGTAGGGCTTTGAGGTCGGTGCTGGGTACAGAAGGTCAGATGAAAGGGTAAACACTTTAAATTACAAAAATATGTCCAAAAAAAAGGGAGTAGATGAGAGAAAAAGACGCTCCCCACCACCCTTTTATAGAATCATAGAATGGTTCAGGTTGGAAGGGATGTTAAAGATCTTTGAATTCCAACTTCTCTGCCATGGGCAGGGCCACCTCCCAGTAGACCATACATTAACCCAAAGGTGAAAGCACTGACCCTGGATCATTCCCATCTAAGGGGGAAGTTTAAACCCACCTCTGTGTCTCTGAGGAGGAGTTTCTCTCTGGCCTTTCACCTCCCGTGGGGTGAGCTGGGGTGCACAATCCTCGATTGAGGGACTTGTCTGGCTTCCAGGATCCATGGTCCAGCCCCACAGCCATGGGCTTGGTCACCCTCCCAGGGTGATGAGGAGGTGGTGAGTCCAGGGAAACACAGACTCCCGGGGGAAAATGGTGTGGGGCAGTTGTCCCACATCAAGACTTTGCTGTTTACCAGCTTCCTATGAGCTCCTCCAATATGGCTGATACCTTCATTCCCATTGATGTGGTCTTCCAAATCCAAGGGATTTGGAAATCCTTGTTGGAAACCCCCTTGGAAACCCCAAACCAGATCAAAACATGGTGTGGGAAGCAAAGATAACTTTATTGAAGGGCTTTCTTTCTTTTTCAGGAGAAAAGCCCCCACGGGATCCAACCTGAGCCCTGTTCCTCATCTCTTCCATGAAATAACTCACACCACTAACTCCTATTACACCACGCTGGAGATGGAGATCATGGTTCACCAAGGGCTGTCAACCTGATCTGGATGCTGAGGAGCTGGATTTGCCTTGGATCAGGCTGTACAAGAGCCAAACAATCTCTTTCAACCTCAACAGCTCCACATTTAGGTAAAAAAGACCCCAAATCAACCCGTTTGCAAGCCTAAAGCAGGGCTTGTTCCCCTCCACGGGTTGTGGACCAATTCCACCCACGATTCTCAAGGGAGACGCACGCCACAAAGCAGTTTTGAATCAGTGCTTTTTAATCCGTAAAAGGTGAGAGTCCATGTACAAATTAAAAAAAAAAACCAAAAAAAAAACCCAACCAA
Organism: Scolopax mira; assembly: GCA_004320125.1. Classification (NCBI taxonomy): domain Eukaryota; kingdom Metazoa; phylum Chordata; class Aves; order Charadriiformes; family Scolopacidae; genus Scolopax; species Scolopax mira. The sequence continues at coordinate 120,831 of BJBW01008786.1, forward strand.
TAAACTCACTGTTGTTAGGGAAACTTGCACAAAACACCAACCCAGGTCTCTCCACTTCTCCACGCTTCTTCTCAATAAATCCATCTCCAGGTTGGAGATGGCCCGTGTCAGCAACACCTTTAGGATGGGGGGAAGACATGGCCAGGGTGCTTTCATGGCAAGGTGGCCTTTCCTGTGAACCTAACCCCCTTCCTTCCCACTCCCCCACCAAGCAGCTGGTGAGATTACATCAGAAAAACCTAACAGATGGCCTGGTGGTGGCAGCCGAATCCATAAATCTGGTCTGATGACGTCTTGGTCTACGGAGAGGCTTCTTGGTCAATAAGGCTGAGTTAGAACCCATCTTTTAGTTTCTCCATCAATAAAAGTGGGGTTGAAAAGCTTGGCAGAGCCACCAGGAAGAAGTCATGGTAAAAAGAAAAAAAAACCAAAACAAACCCTGGGGATGCTCTGGTGATGACATCCTGCTGCCAGAGCACGTTTCACCTTGTTAAACTACTGCTGGACATTTGTCACAACTTCAAAAAGTACAAAAATACAACCGCGTCTGCGAAGGGTATTTCATACCTACCAAGATCATCCAAGCACTGAAGACCAGACAGCTCTTTAAGCCTTCAGAAAAAATAATGCACGAGGCAGAAATGGGACTGAGGAAGGAAATTTCGCCGATATATCTCTAAGTATTTGGAGTCTCCCAGCGTTTCCAGTACAATTACCAAGATGTATGGATCCATCAGCCCAGCTCTGGTACGAATGCTGACAGCACAGTGTTAGGGTATTAGCAACGTGTGCAAGATCCAATACTAGCACAAATTTAGTAGTTTAATAATCTGGAGGAGCTATCTTCCTGGAATTTTAATCTCATACCAAAGAAAAAAATACCAACCCAAAGCTCTTAGCTATTTAATCTACTCAGATATTTAGGGCAATCCACCTCTAAAAGGTGATTAAAAACAAGCGAGACAACAAATGTATGTTAAGTCTTTCCCTTTTCTTCCAAAGCAGCAGGCTCTGCAGCTGGGCTCTATTTTTTGGGAGTCCATTACAAAAAAAAAAAAAAGCAGCCAAAAAGCACTAAAAAAAAAATAGAAGGTCAAACTCATCCTAATTGGTACCTTGGCAGAGATGCCCAGCCCAGCGCTGCCCGGGCAAGTCTATGCTGGACCCCATGATGGGGTCACTACGAGCCATCGATGCCCATGCTATCCCTTCTCCCAAAAAAGGGGAGTGGGAGGTGACCCCCAGCTGGAGCTGATGAACAATTAGGGGCTTTACTTTGCAGAGAAAGCTTAGGAGACACTAAAGAAGGTTACAGCGTTTGCTTTAATGGCTGGGGCTTGGCTTGGTGGCTCCTCGCACTGAGCAGAAGACACAAACCAGTCCCCTGCCTTATGTGGAAGCACAGCTCCCCCCCCTACACAACCCCTTAAGAAAAAAAAAAAAAAGAAAAAAACTTTAAAAATGAAGAATTCACCAGTGTTTCTCCATAGGGTTTAGCTGAGGATCGTTTCAGACAGGAGTTGGGAGAGGGTGGAGTCTGGCGCCGCGCATCGCTCGCCTCTTCGGAGAGGATCCGACCAGCGGTGCATCCCCGGGGAGGAGGGTTCCTGGGGGGTTCCTGGGGGGTTCCTGGCAGCACTGACACCACCACAACCTGGACAGGCCACTGGGGACTTGTAAGGGTTCATGGGCAATCAGCCCTGGGGCTCGCTGGACACGTCCTAGCCCGGTGGCTACTTCAGTACATGGCCTCGTTGTCTCCCACCGTGGTGAAGGGGACGCTGTAGGTGCTCTTCTTGCTCCGCTTGCTCTTCTTGCTCCAGACCAGCAGTGTGCTGGCACTCTTGCTGTTCATCAGGCTCTTTCGGCTGTTCTCCTTGTTGCTCTTCTGCAGCCCAGCACCCGAGGACATGGCTGCTGCCTTCTTGTCCACCTGTTTGGGAAGGGGAGTGGAGAGAGGGATGAAACCGGAGCAGTAGATGTGATGCCTGGCTTCCGCCCTGCACCACAACTCTGGAGAACCTCTTCTGCAGTGTCCCACCTAAGGTTTGGGACTGGACTTACAGCTTTTGGTCCTTCTGAGCCCTGCAGGGTTATCACACCGATCTCCACTCCCTCCTCCCCAGTGCTCTTCAGCAGCTGCACCACCTCAGCGTGCTTGGACCACCTGCAGTCCTTGCCATTCACCGAGATGATGTAGTCTCCTTCCTTCAAGCCAGCTCCCTGTAGGGGAAGAGAGAAGATGCACACGTTTGAGCTCATGGATGCTGCTGCACAAGGTCTGCTCAGAGTCCAACACACCCCAAAAGTCCTAATCCTGCAGAGATCCTAGAATGGTTCAGGTTGGAAGGGACAGCTTCTCTGGCCAACCTGGGCCAGGCTCTCACCACCCTCACAGCAAAGAACTTCTTCCTGAGATAGAATCATAGGATGGTTTGGGTTGGAAGGGACCTTAAAGATCATCTAGTTCCAACCCCCTGCCCTGGGCAGGGACACCTCCCAATAGACTCGGTTGCTCCAAGCCCCATCCAACCTGGCCTTGAACCCCTCCAGGGATGGGGCAGCCACAGCTTCTCTGGGAAACCTGTTCCAGTGCCTCACCACCCTCAATGTAAAGAATTTCCTTATAGTATCTAATCTAAATCTCCCCTTTTCCAATTTAAAACCATTACCCCTTGTCCTGTCACTGCACTTCCTGACAAAAAGTCCCTCCCCAGCTCTGCTATAGGCTCCCTTCAGATATTGGAAGGCTGTTATAAGGTCTCCCTGGAGCCTTCTCTTCTCCAGGCTGAACAACCCCAGCTCTCTCAACCTGTCCTCATAAGGGAGGTGCTCCATCCCTCTGATCATCTTCATGGCCCTCTGCTGGACCCATTTCCACAGATCCATGTTCTTCCTGTGTCGAGGACTAAAGAGCTGGATGCAGGACTCCAGGTGGGGTCTCATCAGAGTGGACTGGAGGGGCAAAATCATTTTGGCCCTGGGATTCAGTGAGATCTGCTACCTGGGGGCTGTAACACCTGGCCACACCTGACATCCAGCATTCTCTAAACTCCCGGTCCATTGGCTTTCTGCAGCGTTCCATCCAGCTCTGACCCTTTGATAAAGGTTAAATACTGCAGGTCTCCAATAAAAATATATAAAATATATTGCCTGTAAGCCCTGATCCTTGAGAAAACAGCAGGCTCAGCAAGGTTCTTTGCCCATCCTTCATCCATCAAGGCATCAACAAGGCTCTTGACACGCTTCAAGAAAAGGCTTTTTACGAGGCAGTGGAGCCACAGGAGGAGGGGGAATGGTTTTAAACAAAAAGAGGGGAGATTGAGAAGAGATCTGGGGAAGAAATTCTTTGCTGTGAGGGTGGTGAGACACTGGCCCAGGTTGCCCAGGGAAGGTATGGATTGTGGAGATATTCAAGGTCAGGTTTGACAGGGCTTTGAGCAACCTGGTCTGGTGGGAGGTGTCCCTGCCCATGGCAGGGGGGTTGGAACTGGGTGAACCTTAACGTCCTTCCAACCCAAACCATTCTATGATTCTATGATTTCAGTGTCTGTCTGGAGCCCAATCCCACCCTATACGGGTGCACTGAATGGTAGTAGCCCAAGGGATACGACTGTGGTCTAGACATGGACAATAGGTGGTCTTTAAGAAGATTCTAATCTCCCAAAAATGGATGTGATCCTGCTGCATCTCTGTTAAGGAGATGCTGGGCTCTGGATGGTGAGGGTGATGCTGAGGGAGTGGGGAGATCTTTCAGGTGTCCCACCAAGATGCTCCAGCAAGCTGTCCCTGATCCATCAAGAAAGCCCATCCCGTGAGTTTTCACCGAGATAACTCGTGTTTCAGACTTGCCATCTTGTTCCATCCACCATCAGGTCCCAAAACGGGAGAGAAGGGAGCTGGGTGCTTGCCAAAGAGAATTTGCCTGCAGTTAAAAACTGAGCTGACATCCGTATTTTTTGCCTTAGTTATCTCCTAAAAATATATGTATATCTCTCAATTCTTTCGTGACACCCATCTGCAAAAGCCCCGGGCTGAGATCTGGCAGGAATGAGTCTCCACCTGAGAACATTGATGCAGTTACCAATGGACTGTTAAGACCTAAAACCACCTGGTACCCCTCGAGGCAACCCCTGACACCTCACTTCCAGCATCCCCACGGGGACAGCAAGAGCCTGGGGACAGCAAGAGCCTGGGGTACTCACGGCAGCGCAGCCCCCTGGGATGACACCAGCGATGAGGACGGGGGAGTCACCTCGCAGTGTGAAGCCAAAACCATTCTCTCCTCTCCTCAGGTGGACTCTCCGAGCTGGGTACCACTTGTTTTTGGCCGAGAAAACTGAGAGAGGCCCCTGGGGAAAAGCAGAAACACGGAAAGAACCTTTCGGTGCAAGAACATCTCCAAAGGGATGTGCAACGTTGCAAAACACCCCCTGATGGGGAGGAGGCAGAGCAAGAAAGCCTTTTGCATTTCTCCAAGGATGTGATTTTGATTTTTTCTCCGTGTTTTACCCTTCCTGCATGCCCAAAACCACGGATTTATGCACTATAAAGCTAGAGGTGCTTAAAAGCCCGTGTCAGCCATTGGTTTTATGAGCAGCATCAGAATCTCACACTTCAGCAGGTCTCTGGTCCAACCCTCTGCCCACTGCTTAGGTCTGGACATCCTCCCAGCACTGCCCAGCTCCTGCAAGGCAGGAGGAGGAGGTCTCAGTAGAGTCAGGGAGTTGGAACTCCCTGATGAAACACTATAATAATCCTGGAGCAAACAGAAAGCTTTGTTGGGAATGGCTGGCTCCTTAATTCCCCTCTTTGGGGAAAAAAAAAACCCATCACCCAAGAAGGGATGATGGGGGTTGAGGTTTGTCACCACTGCCTGGCTCTGGGGGATGCAGCCTGGCTGGAGTGGTGCGAGGTGGTGGGATGGCATCTTCAGAGTCAGATCCCCCCCGGATCTTTCCCATTTTCCTGTTTTTTTCCTTCTTTTCTGTTCCCACAGGAGCAGGATATACCTGCCCACCCTGGAGCTGTTCGAAATGCAGAGATGCCCAACCTGATGGAAACAGCACAGCCAGGTCCCACAGCAGTCCCAAAACTCAGCCCTGCTTCCAAGGACCCTCTAAACCTAAAGAGGGTAGAGATAAAGGTCTGGTGGGTTTCTCCTGGTGCCTCTCAGCTGTCACCATCCTGCTCTGCACCCCCTGAAAGCTTCCTCTAAAGGGTCCCTTCAGTCCCTCTTGGCTAAAACCCACCCAAAATGCCTCTGCCCCCCTTTCTCATGCACCAGAGGAGCTTCACGACCCATTTAGGTCTTGCAGAGACACATCTGTGCCCTCCCACCCCTCCTCCTGCACAGGTCCCTGCCTGAGAGGAGGCAGCTGGTTCTCCTTGGAGAACCACCCGCAAGCACAGCAGCTGCACCAGGAGAGGGAGATGAGTCTGCAGGGAGGAAGGAAACCAGGCAAGCAGAGCATGCAGAGGAGGAGGAGAAGGAGAAGGAGATGTCTTGCTCCCTTGGGGCAACTTCCATCCTGTAGCCATACGTACCAGCTTGTGGAAGAGGTCGGTCACCTTCACCTGGGAGAAGTTGGGGGATTTTATCTCGGGTTTCTGGAGTGTTTTGGCTGGTGGCAGGGAGAAAAAAGCACATAGATCAGGGTCAGGTAGTTGCAGCAGCTGCTGCCTCTACATGGTGCTCCCTGAGAAGGGATGATGCAACACAAAAAAGCTGGGACCTTCCTCAGGCAGATGCCGGACATGTAGCCTGGAGCCCCCACTCCCACCTGTGATGTTCCACCACCATGCAGGGACCTCTAGTCCACAACTCCATGCCACAAACTCACCGTGGAGTTTACCCACCCCACACAACCTGCCACAAACCCCCTCCCCAGCTGCACACCCTCCAAAAAAAACACTCACGGTGAATTTCAGGGGCTTCTCCTGTCTCGAAGAAATCCTCCTCGTGGTCGATTTCCGAATACTTGCTCAGCGAGCGCTTGTGGGCGAAGGAGAGGACCTCCTGGAGGATGTCCATCTTCCGCAGGATCTTGCACAAGCCGTGGATCCTCATGGCCTCCTCGTGCTTCATGATGGCTTTCTTCAGGTGAGCTTTGCCTACAAGGGAGCAAGAGAGATGGCAGCCTGAAGGGAGCGGAGCCGCTGCTCCCTCTCCTCTTGCTCGGCTTCCCACGGATGACAGCAGCCTCCCTGGCTGTGTCACCCGACGTGACTCAGGGACAGCCCAGTCACATTCACAGCCTCCCAGGCTGTTCAACGTTGTGTTAAATGGAGTAGGTCCCAACCGTCAGCTTGCACACACACCCCCCCCCACCCCGATGTAGGGCTGGGAAGGGACCTTGAAGGGTGACCTACTTCACTCCCCCCTGGCGCCGGCAGCAGAGCTGGCAGATGTTCCCAAAAAACTGCCGGAGAAGGAGCTGCCACCACCTCACACCACTCCCGAAAGTCCCTCCTAACGTTTAACCTCAATCTCCTCTGCAAATTAACTTCTCTCCATCGCCTTGTGTCCCCTGGGGGGGAACAAGGAGGACAATCGAGCCCCATCCTCCCGATGACAGCCTTTTAGCTTCAGGAAGATGCACCACATCTCCCTCTTTTTCCAGGCTGAGCAAAGCCTTCTCCTTGCCCTTGCAGGTCTTGCTGTCCACCCTTCTTGGGCATCTTGCTCTTGCTTTGCTCCTCTCAACTTGCCTTCAGTGTGTTTCCATCCTCGGGAAAACGGAGCGGCCGAGAAATGGCCAGAAGAGACAAAATCCCGATAACCCACCGATATCAACGCAAACATCTCCTCGGCGAGAGACTGCAACCAAGACACCCGTATCCAACGCTAAACTACCCAAAAAAAGCTATATATATATGTACATACACGCACACACGTATCATGGAAACACGTGTGCCTGTAGCATTTCCAGTTTTAGGCCACACGGTGGCAACATAACCCAGGGAGATGGTTGGAATTTGCTTCAGTTTATGAGGACCAGCAGCTTGAAAGACCTCTGTTTTGCCCCACCACAAGTCACAATCGAGGAAATATCCAGGCAACATCCAGCAGAGAGGAAGAGACTTCCCAAAAATAATTGCATCAAACGCAATCAATCGTATTTTATCAAAGCACCCACAGCCAACCCCATCCAGGAGCAGGAAAACAACTATGTTTTATTGAATATTATCAATTCCTGGTATTTTCCAAATACCACGAGGAATACAGGTTGAGCACGGAAGCTGTGCAAGCTTTTGGCTTCGCTCTCTTGACCGTGGTGGAATAGACCATGTTTGATAAAAGGAAACGTTATAAGGCTGGGAGACAAAGGAAGGGGGGGAAAAATACCCTTTCAGGGAGATGGTTTTAATGCTGTGAGTTTCTTCCCTTCCTGGAACCAAAACCAGAGCTGAAAATCATCTACACGTTGATTTTTCATCAGCAGATGTTGAACGGTGCCCATTCCCCCCAAGAAGAGCAGGCAGAGCTGGAAGCTGGGCTGACAGAATGAATCCCAGAATGATATGGGGTTGGAA
>BJBW01008786.1:128583-144143 GCA_004320125.1 Scolopax mira
CCTTTCAGTATTTATAAGCATTGATCAGATCCCCCCTCAGTCTTCTCTTTTTCAGACTAAAAAGACCCAAGTCCCTCAGCCTTTCCTCATCAGAGAGATGTTCTAGTGCCCTCATCATCTTCTTAGCCCTTTGCTGTACCCTCTCCAGTGGTTCCCTGTCCTTCTTGAACTGGGGAGCCCAGAACTGGACCCAGTACTCCAGATGTGGCCTCACCAGGGCAGAGGAGAGGGGCAGGATGACCTCCCTCCACCTGCTGGCCACGCTCTTCTGTATGTACTCCAGGGTGCCATGGGCCTTCTTGGCCACAAGGGCACATTGCTGGCTCATGACACAAATCAGGAAACCAGATGACATCAGCTGAGGGTGCCGGGGTGATGTTGCCATAACGCTCTGCTTTTGGGGTTCATTTAAGGAGTCTCCTCATCCACGTCCTCCACCTCTGATCCCAGGCAGTGAAATCCAGCTGAGCAGCTGGGAGGACTTTCCTGGGGTTGACAACATGACAAACTCATTCCTGATGGGACCTGCCTCCTTTCACACGTGTGCCACGAGGGAAAAGTATAGCAGGAGACAGGTCATGGGGGAGATAAACGGGGGATAACACCCCAAAATCAGGGCGCTGAGCTTGTTCTTGCTGCAGCCTTGTCGGGGAGGGGCTGCCAAAACATGACTTCAGCTGAATAAGCAACGCTCTGTTTTTCCCCTGAAGCTGAAAATCCGCATGGGAGGAAGCTCGTCTCCCTTTCGACGCAGCTAAAAAAGCCACCCCCTGGCATCTGCTGCGTCTTCTTGTCATCAAGCCAAGTCAGCAGCAAGCCCAAGCCAAGAAGCTTCCAGGATCTCTGTGTCCCTACGGATTTCTCCCTGCTGTGTTGGGTGACTTTACCTGGTTCCTGAGGTTTTCCTGTCAAACTCAGGTGGCCAGGTTTGTGCAAGCACCATGAGTTAGTCTTCAACACTCTAATAGGGAACTGTGACACTTTTCTGCCTTGCCAGGAGAAGCTCTTTCCAAAGAATCACAGAATGCTATGGGGTTGGAAGGGACCTCTGGAGATCATCTAGTCCAACCCTCCTACCAGACGAGGTCCACCTAGAGCAGGTGTCACAGGAACATGTCCAGGAGGGTTTTGAATGCCTCCAGAGATGGAGAACCCACTTCCTCTCTGGGCAGCCTGGCTCAGAGTTGTGCCACCCTCAAAGTAAAGAAGTTCCTCCTCATGTTTAGATGGAACTTCCTATGTTCAAGTTCGTGAAAGCCCCCAAAAAGGTGTCTTTGCGTGGAGTGATCCCCCAACAGCTCATCACATTCCTTCATGGAGACCAAGCCTACATGGGTAGGGTTACGATGGGGCTCACCTACCGTGCATTGAGGTCTCATTGCAAGAACTGGGGCGTTGCCCCCATGGATGCACTTACCCAGCTTCCTCCTCTCCTCGGGGTCCTGCAGCAGGACACGGAGCGAAGGTCCCTCTGGCATGGTGACATGGAACCGGATAAAAGCCTTCTCATGCTCTGGCAGTTCAGCATCGGATGCTGCTGTGTGAAAAATTGGGTGGGGATGGTCTGAGTCTCTCTGGGGTTCTGCTCAGTAGCCTGGATGCCCATGGTGGTGGAGGCAAGGGGGACCAAGAAACCACATCCATGACCATGCAGCCTTTCAGCAGCAGTTTCCTCTTACCCAACCACAGCCTGTAATGACCACTGAGCCATCGCTGATGGAGAGGGATGAGTTATCCCATTCAAGGCTCTCCCAGGCTTTGAAGCTAAGTGCAGGATTTGTCCTGTGCACAGGACAAGTATCTGGCTCTTTTGCCTCCTCCCGTCCTTTGCTCTGGTCTGGAAGTAGGATTGGAAATCAAGAGCCCTGAGTTTTCCCCTCTGGAGGCTGGTGACAAGGACCCAAGTTGGACAACAGCTAAAGCACAAGAGCTGGGCAGATTAATTTGGAAACTAAGCCCTCCTTGCTGTGCCTGGGACCACTGCATGGGAAGACAGCTGGTGGTAGAACCAAGGAGGTCCTTCAATGGGGAAAATGAGATGGGTGCAGGTTGTAGAGGTGCTCCAACCACACTGGGCTCTGTTCACATGATTTTTATATCTCTATTTCCAACCAAAGCTGTTCCTAATCCCATTTGGTTCACAAGGTTGAATGGTAACCTCCCTTCCTGGGCATAGGGTGCCATAAGAAGCTACCCAGAGGGCTCCAGGGAGCTTTGTAGACTTGCAAGGAGATCCCAAAGCTCATCCCAAAGCCTGGTGAACACCTCCAGTGTAAGCAACCAGCAGGCTGGGAACTGGCTGCTCCAGGGCTGGATCTCCCCATCCCAACCCTCTCTGTGCCAGCATCCCCCAGGGGATTAAACTGCAGCAAAAGGAGTTTATTGCCAGCTGGCAAAAGATTTGTTATTCTGAACAAGGGGGTGAGGGAGAGGTAGTGAGAGGGCACGTGAGATCTCAACAACGTGCTCTGGATGGAGCAAAAAAAAAAATCCCCAAACCCCTAAATTAGGGATCTCTGGTAGGTTTGTGTTTCCCCTAGCACCTAAGGTTATTAGGGCAGGCAAAAAGCCTCAAAATTTTAGGGGAGAGGTTTTCCCTGTCCCTTGCAACCCCAGGCAAACCCAGCCCCACCACCGTCCTCTGCTGTTTCCCTCTGCTCCAGCCCCACAGCAATCTTGTGTCTCTGCCCCAGCATCTCTCCTTGCTCAATCCTGCTTCTGTGACACCCACGTGGCACAAGCCTGACAGTGAGATTTAAGGCAGGCTCCAGAGCGGGGGAGGATGCTGGGACAGTCTGGCAGCCACCACCATCACAGCACTGCTTTTGGCAACCATCCCCCCATGAAATCCCCCCAGCCCGTTCTCAGCCACCCCACCAAGCAATGGGGTGACACCACAGGTCATGGCGTGCGTCGCCTGCCCGCCCCCAGATCCTCTGCCTGACCCAAAATCGCTTGTTGGTGACAGAGCAGATGGAGACCATGGGTCACATCCTACGTCCACGCTCCAGCTGGCAACCTGGAGCCATCTAAGTCCCACTCTGGCACAGCCACCCATACCCTACCACCCTGGAGTCATGGGATGGTTTGGGTTGGAAGGGACTTTAAAGACCACCTAGTCCAACCCCCTGCCCTGGGCAGGGACATCTTCCACCAGACCAGGTTGCTCAAAGCCCCATCCAATCTGGCCAGGCCTGAACACCTCCAGGGATGGGGAAGCCACAGCTTCTCTGCCCAACCTGGGCCAGGCTCTCACCACCCTCACACCAAAGAAGTTCTTCCTGAGATCTCATCTCAATCTCCCCTCTTTCAGTTTAAAACCATTCCCCCTCATCCTATGGCTCCCCTCTCTGATCAGGAGTCCCTCCCCAGCTTTCCTGGAGTCCCTTTAGGGACTGGAAGGGCCTCTAAGGTCTCCCCAGAACCTTCTCCAGGCTGAACACTCCCAACTCTCTAAGCCTGTCATCACAGCAGAGGAGCTCCAGCCCTCTGACCATCTTCATGGCCTCCTTTGGACCCACTCTAACAGGTCTACATCCTTCCTGTGCTGAGGACTCCAGAGCTGGACACAGTACTCCAGGTGGGGTCTCCCCAGAGCAGAGCAGACGGGCATAATCCCCTCCCTTGCCCTGCTGGCCTCACTGCTAGGGATGCAGCTCATGTTGAGCTTCTCATCCACCAACACCCCTAAGTCCTTCTCCTCAGGGTTGCCCTCCATCCATTCTCAGCCTAGCCTGTATTTGATGCTCAGGGCAGCTGGCTACGAGGCTGGCAATTAAATTCCAGTAGCCCAAACCAGTTTGTACTGGGATATCCTGAGTTTTTTTGGTTTTAGTTTTATTTCTTGAACCCCTTGCTGGCCAGCCACACGGACCAGGGAGCCTCAGGAGGATGCCTGGCTAAGGACACCAACACACATGTGGTCAAGCAGATAGCTGATGCCCCCATTTACCCGCTCAGCTCCAAAAAGGGACAGCAGGTGACACCCAAACCATTCTATGATTCCATGATCCCCACGGCACCTTCTTGCTTACCTTCTCACCAGGACTTTGCAAACCAGAAATAGAGGGGAAATCTCCCCTGTGCATGAATTGCTCAGTCAATAAGTGAGATCAACAGCTCAGAGCATCCCAAAAACTTGAGGTTTTGTGTCTATTGACCCTGATGTGTCCCTTCATCTCTTCTTTTTTTTTTTTGCATTCCCTCCCAAACACCAGGCCACCACATGGAGCCAGCAATTGTCTGTGCAGGCAGCTGCCTTCGAGCTGTAACACTCACCGGGGCAGTCGCAGAGAGCAATGGCAGCAAAGTAGTGGGAGAGGGCTTTGAAATGCTCCGACTTGACATGGACCATGGTGGTCCAAGAGAAGGGAACATAATCCTTCACGTGGGCCTGGGTCATCGTTTGGTGCACCAGCGAGTAGACATCTTCCACCTGTGAGGCATCAAGAGAAAAGCCGCTAAGTCATGGGTTGGGATGTTGGATGTCCATCAGGAGACAGTAAGTTGTTCTCTCCTGGGGGGTTCTGCTGACCACAGGAGGAGCCTTTCCTGTGGTGGGAGCCCCACCAAGTCCTGAAGTGCTCACCCTTGCTGCCTCCTGGGCAAGCTGGAGCCGGGAGAGGAAGTCGTGCTGAGTGCGCAGCAAGGTCATCTTCTCAAAGACACACTCCTGGACCTGGGCGACCATCAGTCGCACCAGCATGTTCAAGGAGGCAGAGCTCATATCCAGGCTGGGAGCATTGGAGAAGTTTTCCTTCAAGTAGTTAAAGGCACCTGTGTGAGGGAGAAGCTCTTAGTATCAGCTGGGCTTGTAAGCAGGAGGGTCAGGCTTTCTGACCATGAAGGTTTCCCCACCAGCAGCAGAGGAGGAGAAGAGCCCCCAGCACATCTCACACATCAAACATGTCACCATAACCAGTGGGTAAAATGGTCAGAGGTCCCTCCCTTGCTATGTAAACCACCCTTGTGTCCACAACTTTCTTCTCCAAAGCCCTGAACGATCACAGTTCCAGAGTCCTTTCATTTCCCAGCTGCTAATAGATGGATCAGCATCTCTTCTCTCCCCAGCTGGGACATCCCTACTGCCCTGTGGCAAGAAAAAGCCCTTTGGGTGGTTGTTGGGTCATCCCACCTCCTCTTCATAACCCACAAGTGTCAACTTGTCCTCGGTTCATGGTCCCTTGGAGATGCCATGGCCCCATCCCTCCTCACACAACCACTCACTCCCCTTCTTGTGCTCGTGAGGATTATTCCCACCCTGTGGAATTGCTGTCTGCAGGCCCATGGGGAGCTGGGGAAAGTGGGGGGAACCCACGTACCGGCCGCCTTCTGAAACGCATCGATGGCCTGGTTGAGCCCCGGCAGGGAGGTTCGGTCCTGCCGCGCTCCGATCTGGGTGTGCAGGGCTCCGATGTTGAAGAGCACACTGCCCTTCTCGAAGGCCAGGGCTCGCTGGTGGGACGGGACCCCCGTCAGGGAATCGTACCTGGGGAAGGGAAGAATCATAGAATCATCTGGGCTGGAAGGGACCTTCAAAGGGCATCCAGTCCGACCTCCCCTGCAGTCACAGGGACACCCCCAACTAGACCAGGTTGCCCAGAGCCTCACCTTGAATGTCTCCAGGGAAGGGGTCTCAACCACCTCCCTGGGCAACCTGTTCCAGTGCTCCACCACCCTCATTGGAAAGAACTTTTTCCTAGAATCAATGGCTGCCCATCGCCAAGTCCTCCCCCAAGGATGCAGGAGGAGCCTGGAGGGTTTTCAGCCCTTTGCATGGGCTCACAGCCACCATTCCCACCACAGCTCATCCCCACATGGCACAGACTTTCCCCTGTCTCCCCTAACCAACTTGCCCAAGGTAACAGCAAGGGGAAAACCCATCTCCCTGCATCTGCCAGCCCCAGCTTTGCTGCCGAGGCAGATATCCCATCATGGAAGCTCCCTCCCGACTCGTGATGCCCCAGGTGGGACAGGGAAAGCTGCACCAACCAGTGGAAGAAGATGCCCAGGCTTCTGGTGGGAGGGAAGAAACGGCTGTCGAGGAAGTAGAGCTGGTTGTAATATTCCATCAAGAGCTCCAGCCCGGCTTCGTTGCGGCTCGGGGTGCGCATCGCCTGCACAGACAGGAGCAGAGACACGTGGGTGGGAAGAGAAGAGGGGAAACGAGAAGGAAACATTGGATTGATGGAGCTGCACACACTGGCAGCTCCCCAGGGCTCCAAAATCCCCCTGAGTTATTCGATCGATCGAATCAGATATGATTAATCAATAGCAGATGAGGAGCAGTAGCGGGAGGCAGCCCCACAGCACAGGTTCAGCTCTGGGAAGAGTCAGGGAATCACCAATTTGGTGCTGCAGCACCCAAATCCAGAGCCAGCAGCCCAGGAACCATCCTGATGGCAACACTTGCCTAAACCAAGCTGGGATTATTATTATTTTTAAGACAGAAACTCATGCAAAGTGTGCCGAAATAAATGCTAAGGAAGAAATAGGATTTTTTTTTTTTTCTCTTAATAAAAAAGCCCTTGAGCTTTTGACCTGACACAGGGAGGAGGGTCAGAGCTCTCCTAATGCCTAGTTCTAACCACAGGGCTTTTCCCAGCTTCTGGCTTTGCAGAGCTCCCCTCCCACAGCCTGAGGAGCAGGATCAGGCCCTTCACAAGGGCTTGAGCAAGCCTCTTTCTTCCCACTCTCCCAGATAAAAGCTTCACAGCAAGACAAAACCTGAAGTTCCTCATGAAAACTGTTTCACAGGAGAGTAGAAAGTCCACCTTTACCAGATGACTTTATATTTCCTCTTCTCCAAGCACTAGTACTGGATTGCATTGTAACTTTTATTGCTGTTCAGTTGTAGGTTAGCAGGATGTTAAAGGACAGGGAAAGAAAACAATGACTGAATGGTCTGTAATATTACAGATCCAAAGCTGAGGTGCTCTAGTGTGAGAATCCTTCACCCTGAGTCACAAGGATAAAGGTGCAGTTTGGAAAAAGGCTGAGGGGACCCTGAAGCAAAACGTGGCACCTCCAGAAAGCGTTTCTTGAGAAGGCAAGGCAAGACTTTGCAGCTCAAGGGACACTGACCTGCCGTAGCTCCATGAACTCTTTGATTTCCTTTTCAAATAAGACGCCCTCCTCTCCATAGTGTTCACTGATAAAATCCTGGATGGGGAAACAAGAGAAAAGGAAACCCTGGGTCACTCCTGAGAACAGATATTCAAGATTTTAAAGGGTGATTCTGCATAGGGACTTCACAAGCTCTCTCTGCCAGGGAAAGCCTCTCCTGTCTGGCTTTTGCTCTCCACCATTTCCAGACCCTCACGTCTCCACCTTTGTCATGTTTTAAGTCCAGCTCCTCCCCATAAACCTTTTTTTTTGCAGCTGTTCTAAACCAGAAACCGTTCTGCAGCTGCTGCAGCATCTCCTCTACAGCACCCAACTGCACCCAAAGCACATGGTTGCTCCCCTCCATCATCTTACATTGCATCAAGAGAGCAAAACCCTGATGCTCACCTTCAGTGGTACCAGCAGATCCAGCTCCTTCGTCTCCTTCAGGCCCAAAGGGATCATGGGGACGCTGATGGACTCGCTGGAAGAAGACAGCAACCTATTTGGTGGTTGGTTTAAAAGCCTCAAAGGGACTACAATGAAGCAGCTCTTTGGCCCTGGGCTTCTGCTGCTCCTGTTAAAAGGTAAAACTAGAAGAGGACCTGACTCTCCACAGCAATGTCCACATTGTGTCAACATAAATTCCCAGTGTTATTTTTGGAATGGCAGTGAGGGAGGAAAGGTGAGCACCAAATAGAATATGATGTATTTTATCATATCACAGATTTCCTATCTGATATGAAAATAACCTGAAACCATCACCCCCATCCCTCCAGCTTCTGCTTGTCTCTCTATAACAAACACAACGGTGCCCAAATCAACTCCGATAACGAAGCTGCTTTAATTATGAGCCCTCAGGAACTAGGTGTGATGGGAGCACAGGTCATAGATTCACCCGACTCCTACGTGCTAGTCCAGGCTTGGGCACTGATAAGGACCTGCTCAGGCTGCAGCCCTGTGCCTGATATTGAAATTTTCTACCTCTATTAAAAGCAGTTGTCTAATAATAGCTCTTATCCTGATGCTGTCAAACGCTGACTCTGGGAACACCCAGTTGGGGAATGGTTTGTGTTTCGACATTAAAACAGGCAGTCGGGCAGCAGCGAGGAAGAAGGGCCATCTTTTGGGGGATTTAAGGTTTTTTTTTTATTTTTCTGCTGCCAAGAAGTAAAGAAATGGTCTGTGCCAGCAGCAGAGCCTCCAGCACACCGAAAAATTACAGCGTTGCTGCTCTGCTAACAGCCCCAAAGCTGGAGCCATCATTCCACTCCTGCATCCAGACATGAGGTACCACCTGTGGTGGTACCCACAGCTCACATCAGCTCCACAAAAGCTTTCCCAATACCCATCTATCCCTCAGGGATGTCCCCAACCCTGACACTGAGTAATGTTATGGCATCCCCAGACCCTTGGCCTCCCAGGGGACTGGTTTAAAGAGTGAGAAGGGTTGGCAGAGTGAGAAATGGGAGGGTCAGGCAGAATCAAGCCCTTGCACAACAGCCCCTTCTCGGAACCTCCAGAGACTGCTGATAACTTGTTAGCACATCACTCATTAGTCCAGGGAGGAAAAGAGGAAAAGAAAGTTGCAAAAAAAACCATGGGAAGCAGGGCAGGGAGGTTGCACCCACATTTTCATCTGTTCATACTGAATAAACAGCATCAAGAGCTATAATTAGTGCAGAAAAGACATTATCGCTCCTTCCCTAACAAGATTTCCACTTGAATCCAGGGCCCAGGGCAAACAAAGGGCCTTTTGTTTGGCCTGGGCAAGGTTTTGGGGTTGCTGCTGCTGTTTTGTTTTTAAACCAGAGCAAACAAGCGGCGGGTTGGAAAAGCTGAGTATCCCTGATAGGGAAGAACCTGGGGAGGACACCTGCAACACGGGAGATGTTGCATGCAGCCCTACTTCTAGCAGGGAAGAAGAAGGACCAACACCCAGAGACTGCAACAGACCCTCTGAGAGCAGCAAACACCCAAGGGTGATGGAGATATGGGCTCCCTTGGCTTTCTCCACGTAGGAGACCTCATGAGTGTAATGCAATCCTGCAGCAAGATCATCCTGGTCCTACATTTAATATCCTTGCAACAACCTGCAGGACGGGGTCACTGATGCTCTCCTGGTCTTTGCATCTCCAGCAGCACAGCAATCCTCCCCAAAAGAGGACCATGCAATGAACATACAATGGTTTGGGTTGGAGGGGACCTCTAAAGCCCATCAAGTTCAACCCCACTGCAACAAGCAGGGACACCTCCCACCAGACCAGGTTGCTCAGAGCCCTGTCCAACCTGGCCTGGGATGTTTCCAGGGATGAGGCAACCACAGCTTCTCTGGGCAGCCTCGGCCAGGCTCTCACCACCCTCATAGCAAAATACTGAGATCTAACCTAAATCTCCCCTCTTTCAGTTGAAAATCATTCCCCCTTGTCCTGTGGCTCCTCTCCCTGATCCAGAATCCATCCCCAGCTTTCCTGAAGCCCCTTTAGGGACTGGAAGGGCCTCTAAGGTCTCCCTGGAGCCTTCTCTGAATCCACTCCAACAGCTCCATGTCTTTCTGATGTTGGTGGTCTCTGAGCTGGAGGTAGCACTGCAGGGGAGCCTCCCAAAGCAGAGGGGCAGAATCCCCCCACCACTACCACCCTGCTGGTCATGCTGCTGGAGATGTAGCCCAGGATGTGGTGAGCTTTTTGGGCTGCCAGCACCTATCGCCAGCTCATGTCCAGTTTTTGTCCCCTCCAGTATCCCCAATTCCTTCTTGGCAGGGCTGTTCTCCATCCCTTCATCCCCAACCTGTGTTGAGACTAGGTGTTTGGCCCAACCCAGGTGCACAACCCTGCTCTTGGCCTCGTTGAACCCCCTAAGGTTCCCACAGACCCACTCCTCCAGCCTCATCCAGGTTCCTCTGGATGGCATGGCAAACCATGACAACCAAATGGTGTCATCAAACTCCATCCCTCTTGGAAAGGGAGTGAGAGGCAGAGGCTCCCACGTTGCTCCCACGTCCCTGGTCTATCCTGCCTGGGGGATTTCTGCTTTTCTCACCCAGGGAAAGGGGGGTGAGTCGCCCCAGCACGTTGGTTTGCTGCTGGCGAGCGTGCTGGGATTACTGCTCTGGTGAGTCAAGCCCAAGGTGGCTGGGTAAGCATTTCAAAGCCACAGAGCCTTTCCAAAGAACAAAAAATGGTCTAGCCTCGGAAAGAGAGAAAAATAACCTAATACCCTGGATGGGAAAAAGAAGCCCGTGAGTAATCCACTCCGGGAACAAGCAGAACAGGAGATGGGACACCCAAAAGGCCACACTTGTCATTTCTTCTGCCAAATTCTCTATTTCACCTGCTGGAAAAAAACTCGTGGGATGCTCAGGAAAGGGGGATGATGGGAGTGAAGATGATTGTTTCTGACTTATCCATCCTGCTTTGGGGTTACTGGTGTTAAGAGGACACACCATCCATCCCCAAATCCTCCAGGCTTTGAGCAACCTGTCTAGTGGGAGATGTCCCCACCCCTGGCAGGGGGTTGGAATTCAATGATCTTTAAGGTCCCTTCTAACCCCTTCTAAAATTCTCAGTATCTGCAGGGAAAAGCTGTTGACTTTACTCTCCTTGCACCTCTATAGATGAAACATGGATGTTCCCAGGGTGAAAAATTATTTCCAGCAAATCTGGTCAATGCCTAAGTCCTCCTCTGTTCTCCAGCCACCACCCCGTGGTCCAAACCCTGCGTGGAACAGGGAAGCAGAGCAATGGGTACAAAGCAAGAGGTTGTGTTGCTCCCAAAGAAAGCAAAAATGAAATAATAACAATAAAAATAAATTCCCAACTGAGTAAGCTACTCTTCCCAGGCTGTAGGCAGCTGTCTGCCCAGCTCAGCTGCCTGGGATACCTGTCGTTCTGGTAGACCTCCACGCTGCTGTTCAGCTCCTCCAGCTCCTCCTTCAGCAACTGCAGGTTGGAGTTGACATAGCTTAGCTCCAGGGCAACTGTCTCTTTGACCTTGTGGTTACTGGTGGCCCTGCAAGACAACACCGTGTGGATCAAACCTCCTCCATTTCATCACTGTATTTATCAATGCTTGACTACATTATAAACAGAGATTGAGTTACCAAGCAGTGCAATACAACGTGCATCCATCCAAACCTTCCACGCTCCTTACTCTGCACATGGTGGTGACTGGTGAAGCCAGAAACCAGCCAAAATCATGGAATGGTTCAGGTTAGAAGGGACCTTAAAGATCATCGAGTTCCAACCCTCCTGCCGTGGGCAGGGACACCTCCCATTAGACCAGGTTGCTCAAGCCCCATCCAGCCTGGCCTTGAACACCTCCAGGGATGGGGCAAAACTCATTATAGTGTTGCATCCTGCTCAGATGAACCTGTTACTTCTCCTCTGGAGCAACCTTCCCCTTGCCCATCCATGTTCCTACTTCTAGTGGAGCTTCAGACTCGCCTCACCTACACCAAGAAGAACTGGTTGATAGTTGGGTTTGAGGAAGTGTCATAGTGTTGCCTGGGACAGACTTGACTTTCTTGCTCACAGCTGGCAGAGTGCTGTTTTGGGTTTGGGATGAGAGTGCTGTTGACAGTCCACTAATGGGTTTGGTTTTTTTTTTTTAAGTACTCAAGGCTTTTTTTCCTCCTCACACCGCCCCACCAGCAAGTAGGCCGAGAGGGCAGAAAGAGTTGGAGGAGACACAGCTGGGACAGGTGACCCCAACTGCCCAAAAGGATAGTCCATCCCATATGACATCATGCTCAGCCTATAAATCTGGAGGAAGGAGGAGGAAAGGGGGAACATTTGGAATTATAGCATTTGTTGTTCCAAGTAGCCATCATGCCTGATGAAGCTCTGCTTTCCTGGAGATCTGCCTGCCCAAGGAAAGTGGTCAAGGATCTCCTTGTTTTGCTTTGCTTGCGTGTGCAGCTTTTGCTTTACCTATTAAAACAGTCTTTATCTCAACCCCTGAGTTTTTTTTTTACTCTTCCAATTCTCTTCCCCATCTCGCTGTGGGGGCACTGAGTGAGCACCTGTGTGGTCCCAGTTGCTGGTCTGTGACAGGAAGGAAAACATCTCTTTTTTTGAGGTCCAAATAACCTTCTCTGCGCTCACCCATTAATACATCCAGACCCTCCCCTCCCTTCCCCACTCCTGCACGTTCCTGAGATGTAAACACAGAGGATTGATTTCAGCTGCCTGCTCCCTGCAAAGACAAGCTCCTTCTTATCTGCTCCCAAGGAAAGCAGGGAGAGATAACCCAGAGTCGCCAGCGTGTGGTCATTGGCTGAAAGGGGCTCTGGCTGCTCGCACTAAATCACACCCAAAAAAACCCCACGTGTACAAGCTCAGCTCCACCAGGGCAACACTCTCCCCCAATTTTTGCAGAGCAGGGTGCCTTCCACTTGTGGTTTTTTTATGGTCAGGATCCTTCAGGAGCATTTCCCTGAGCTGGCAAAAAGGAGCTATGCTGTTTTTCCCCTTTAAGATGCTGATGTTTCAGTGTCTCCTCCCCTGACTCCCCTTTCCAGGGATTTCCCAAGACCAATGAATTTTTTTTAGTATAAACAATCAAAGCAAAACCACAGCAGGTCCAAAGATCTCTGCAGCCACTTCCATCTGAGCATCCTTTGGCATTTCTGCTATTCCCCATACCCTTTCAGCACAGTAACCACTCTTTTTCCCCATAAACCAGTATTTAACAACACCTCCAGGACACAGAGGTGCATTACTGCTGTCACTACATTTTTCATCCACTTTGAATTAAACAGAGTTTTATCTTCTTTTTCCCAGCTGGCAACAATATTTAGATATTTATCTTTTTATTCATGTCTTATGTTACCAATCTCTGATTTGCAACGTATACACGATATATTTCCAAATCAAATATCCAGCAGCAGAAAGGAACTATCAGCTTCCAAAGCCCAATTTTGCTCTGTGGGATTTTACACACACGTGCCAAGTTTTTCCAGGATCTGTCACCAGGTGACATTTTAAAGCCCAATGTCACTTGGGGGCCCTTCAGTTTGCCCTCTGCAAGCGCCGCAGGTGGCAATTAAGAGCACCCCTCAGAAAAGTAATTTAGGGGAGAGCTCAATCAAACCCTGGGAGCACGCAGAGCTCCTCGGTGAAGTGATCAGCTGTTTGCTTAGCAAACACCAAACAAAGATTTCTGCTCCATTTTCTTTTACGGAAATTGCTTTATTGGCGACACCTTTATCTCCCCGATTGCTCCGGTATTTGAACAAGAAAAGGAAAAGGTTTCTGCTGCCTCTGCCCAGTGATTTATCCAGCAAACAAACCCTCAGAACACCCCTGAGCAAACAACACGTGCTTTTTTTTTTTTTTTTCTTTTTTTTTTCCCCACCACACCACTCACAGTAATCTCCCCAGGAAAGGAGACTGATACAATGAACAGAAGAGTTCAGGAGATCATTTATTTATATATTTTTTTTAAAGCACTGAGAGTTGAGGTATTTTTTTTTTCTTCATTTGCAGAGGCAAAGAAACTAGCAAGTTCAGCTGCAAATTCTGCTCCAGGCTGGGCAACCCACAGCTTTTTTCCATTTGCATTTAGCACTGGTAAAGAATAACACAAGGAAAGTTTCTCTGTGCAACTCAAGCCTATAATTTTTAAGCAATAATCTTTAAACTTACAACATAATCCCTTGATTTACTTTTTTTGCCCTCCCCAAATTTCCCATGTTTCAGAAGCTCCCAGCACCCTAGTGCCCAGAAACCCAAGTTATTACTCAGCTGCAAAGTGGACTTGTGGGAGGGAGGAAAAGTGGCTGCTACCAGAAGACATTCAAACTGCTGATCCAGCAAAAAAAGAAATAATAAAAAAAAAAAAAGAGCCCCCATCAGTGCATCTCCCTGGCCAAGTAATTAAGATGTGTTTTGCATCACATTTTTGCTCACTCCCCTGCACCCACCTCAAAGCCTCGCTGTTTGCACCAAAACTGGGGCCAGGCATGTTTTTCTGCTGAGCCAGCACATTTCCCCTTTTTTATTTTTATCGTAAAGGGGAATCGCACACGTTGGGAGTTCAGAGCTTTTTTTTTTTTTAATTAGACAAGGCACAGTTGAAGCAGTGGGGCTTCACTTGAAGTATGGGGGCTGTAACATCACACACACACACCCCCCCGGAAGCTCCACTGGCCTCAACCACCACTAAAATACCATTTTTTTCTTATACTTTAGTGGAGCAACTAAATGGCTCCCTTCTTTCCCTTCTTCCATGTGCACACACCACTGATGTTAAATCATTTTAGTTCAGAAGTGAAAAGTCAATTTTATTTTGTTGGGGGGAAAAGAAATAAATTAACAAACTGGAAAAATATGCCCCCCCCCAAAAAAAAAAAAAAGCTAAAAAGCTACTTTAAGGCAGCCTTATGATATTTTCTTGTACTAAAACACCTGCCCACATGCTCCAATATCCTACAGGGACACGAGACACACACAACAGCTCCTAAAAAGGTCATTCTCAGGTTAAAAAAAGATGAAATAGCTACAAAACAAATCATGCAGTTGCATCATGAACACTCTACAAGGGAAGGCAGTTCTGCACCGGTTCTACTTGTGCTGGACAATCTGAAACATCATGCAATGGTGCCAAATTTTGCACCATCCCAGAAGTGCATCCTCCCACCGGGGTGAAGAACCACTGGACTGTGCCCATCTGCAAAGACAGACCTGAATTTTCAGCTTCTGCTTCCAAAGGAAGCCTTTGGGGATGGGGATTTTTGGAACTAAAGCTGGATTTGACCCACTTACTGGGGTTATCAGGCAGGAGCTTTGCAGCCCAAACTCAATCCCAGTTCAACGTTTATTCCCATTATTCCATCTGCTCACACCCTGCTTTGCAGCAGGTTTCCAGCATATTCAAATTTTAATTTTTCATTAAAATGCCCAGCATTGGACCCAATGGAGGGCAGGCATTTCTACGATGAATGCTACACGGTCAAGGGCAGACTGAGCAAACCCCAACTACAGCCATGGAGGTGCCAGTATCAAGACCATATTTCCACTCCCACCCAAATCCCTGGCCTTGAGGGATGTTCCAGGGACCAGATGTAGCTCTTGGACTCACCTGAAGAGGTTTTCTGCCCCCGCTCTCATCCTCATCTCCTTGTTGATCTGCTGGTTAATCCGTGCCCTGCGATGCTGCAGTTTGCTGCGCTGGGTCTGGGCGAAGGGGTCGCAGCCCTGCTGAGAGAGAGGGGCAGGGATCTCACCAAAAATAAAAAAAAAAAACAACCTTCCACCATTTTGAGATAAAAAGGGGCATTTTCAGAACCCGGCACTCCACTTGAAGTACAAGCTTATTTTATTTAATAAGCCATTATCATAAATGGTTTGGGTTGGAAGGGACCTTAAAGATCATCAAGTTCCAACCCCCTGCCCTGGGCAGGGACACCTCCCACCGGACCAGGTTGCTCCAAGCCCCCTCCAACCTGGCCTTGA
>BJBW01008787.1:0-33898 GCA_004320125.1 Scolopax mira
ACAAGAGGCAACGGTTTTAAATTGGAAGAGGGAAGATTTTGGATTAGACACCACAAAGAAATTCTTTACATTGGGGTAATGTAATTCTTTACATTACAGTGGGGGTGGTGAGAGCCGGCCCAGGTTGCCCAAAGAAGCTGTGGATGCCCCATCCATGGAGGGGTTCAAGGCCAGCCTGGATGGGGCTTTGAGCAACCTGGTCTGGTGGGAGGTGTCCCTGCCCAGGGCAGGGGGGTTGGAACTCGATGAGTTCCCTTCCAACTCAAATGATTGATTCTATGATTCTATTATGCGCAAGAATTTTTATCAAGAAGAAGTGGTTTTGAGGCCAGACGGCCCAGGGTTAAACTAAAATGGCAGCACAATTTCTCTGAAACACAGCCTATTTTCAATTCCCTTCAGAATTTCATCTGAAGTTCTACTCTTGCTCAAAAGGATTATGTCCACATGTGTAGAATGTAATGGACGTATCGGTGCTGCTACACATGATGGGCAAGCGCCATGGTACATGCTGCAGGATTTATATGCAGTGCTTTCAACGTGCAAACACAAACCTTTCTTAAAATGCTATTCCTTCTAGGAAATTGCCTGTCTTTGTGAGCTCTCTGGTGAAACTCTTCCCAAATAAACCATTGCCCCTTACCCTGAATAAGGAGAGACAAGAGTAGGAAGATGATGTTTTGGGAGCAAGAAAACCAAAGAAGACAGCTGCCCATTTTCAGAATTTATTTTTGGAACATCATATTTTTCAGGCTTCAATTCCTTGGTCAAATGAGATTCAAATTGGCAAATGGGTCTGTGGGTTTCTAGTCTGGGAACAGGCAGAGCTGTCACATAAAGCCCATTTCTCTAGAACATAGGCAATACAATTTATCTGGCCAGAGAAGTGGATCAGTCTGTGAATGTGTCCTCAGAATCTGCTCTAATCTTCTGACTTACTAGAGAAAGGACAGAGAGGGTGTCCAAACTCCATCCT
The DNA here is from genome assembly GCA_004320125.1 of Scolopax mira. Classification (NCBI taxonomy): domain Eukaryota; kingdom Metazoa; phylum Chordata; class Aves; order Charadriiformes; family Scolopacidae; genus Scolopax; species Scolopax mira. Next base: position 977 of record BJBW01008787.1, read on the forward strand.
TCAGGAATCAGCAGAGCAATGTTGAAGCTGTCTGAAGGAGGAGAATATACAGTGGGGCTTACTTCAAGACAGAGCTGGTTTGTGAAATCCTCACTGAGCGACTTCAGGGTGTAGCTCTCCTCTGTGTGAGGACTATTTTGAGGATGCTCTCTTCTTGGGTGCACTATAAACCACAAACATGTCTTTTCCTATATGCAAGAAATTCTGAATTCAGAGCTTGGTTGTGGATGTCTGGTGCAGACTTCTTCAGACCTTATGGCTGAAAACCAAGGGTGTCGCCCTTTTTTTTTTTTTGGAAAGCCACTAAGATTTAGGAACACAAACCACCAGTCCACCTAGAAGTCCTGCATGCCTCTGGCTCCTTGCAGGAAACGCTCATCAGGTTCTTGCCTGCTCCAAGTGCCACCAGGGTGAGGGCAGCTTTACCCTTGCCCACGGCTAGTAAGAATAATACCAGCGCTCAGCTGTGGCCTTCTTTGTTGTCTCCTGGGTTTTGTGCTGCCCCATCTCAGCTCGGCAGCCTGGCTCTGTCTGATTGTGAGAAAGAGCAGAGCTCCCTCTTCCCCCTCTCCTCCCTCGCTCTGGCAGAGAAGAGAGCGTGGGAGGACCTCGTGGCGAGCGCTCGGAGACTGCAGCGCTGGTAATGACTAGTCACTTACTAAAGACATGCCAGTGATACTATCACTGATGCTTTATGTGGCTATTTATACTCATGTCTAGGGTCTCTGAATGAGATCCCATCAGCTCTGCACGAGGGCCCAAACAAACACCAGCAACATCTGTGACTAATCGATAGTAAATAGTAATAATAGATAATACTCCGGGGATAATAAAAATAAACTTTAGTGATAACACCGCCTGCCGGAAAATGTTTCTGACAGAAAGAGGGAGGCAAAAATGGTGGGTCATTCACAGGGTCCCTTGGCAGGTCTGCCCTGGGGCTAGGGGCTGAGAGATGACTCCTGCCACCAAGCCTTTGTCTTCTGGGTCACACTACCCCAGCCCTGGGCCAAATGGGAAGATCAAACGAAATAGGTCCCAGCTTCTCCAGCTCCATCCTGCCATGGTCTTCCTGACCAGCCCAGCACAACTGAGGGACAATGCCTTGCTTGGGGGCCATGCACATCAGCTGGTCTTTGCCTCTGAGGAAAGGAAGCCCATAGCCTCAGAGAGACAAAAAAAGGTGATGGGGGGAGAAATTGGGGAAAAGGGTTTTGTCTATCAATCAGCAGGCTGCAGCAACCTATAAAACAGAATCACAGAATCTTCATGGTTGGAAAGGACCTTTGAGATTATCGAGTTCAACCACACATACACACACACACAAAAAAAACCCCAACCCAACCCAACAATCTTGGGCACTAGAGCGAGCCCTGAAGTGCCACGTCTACACATTTCTTAACAGAACCATATCCAAGAGAAAACGTAAGCAATCTGAGTAAGTGTGAAATGCAGAAGTGTTCTTTCATAGCAATAACAGCCAAAAGTTGGCGACTCAATAACAATTAAAAAGCTATCTATTGACTCCAATTACTTAACGGTTAGTTTCTGTGCTACCATTTCTATAGACAGATGTGTTTAAAAGGTATCTGTCAAAAAAAGTTTGCTTGGCACGAATTTCAACTGCAGCTCAATTTTAATTTATTTTTTTTCAGCACTTAAGAGGAAACCAAACAAAGAGAAGATTTGTATTTCACTGAGTATAAAAATGTGGGAATATTGATAGAAATGCTAAATAAGGGGAAACAAGGGCCATGTGCACGATCCCTCTCAATTAAAGACTCTTCTCTGGAGTTAAAAGCAAACACTTGCATTATGTTCTCTTTATGTAGTGACAAGAGAAAGCGTTTTTATTCATGAATGGAAACACTTATGACATTTGTGGTCTAGTAATTTCCCTTTACAATCATCCTTCATATCTCTGCAAATCTCCTACAATTTCACTCATGTTCCCAATATTATTTTCAGTTCTTTCTGTATAATTTCACTTCACCTGCTCTAACATTTTTTCCAGTCTATTAACCGCCTGAAAAACGAGAAAGCTTTACCTACCGCTTTGCAGTGGGAGTATGAATACTGTGTTATAACACCTGAAAGCACACGGACTGTTCCCCAAATGCCGTTCTGTAGCTTTTAAAGAAAAATCTCACGTTTCACTGTAGCACCACAAACCAACAAGATCTTAAGCCAATGCTACAAAAAGCTTTTTTTGTGTGTGCTTTTTAACAAAACGCTTCCGTGGAGAAAGCCTTTCTGCCAAGGGTATACTCTGCTTTTTTGAGAGTGCCCAGCTCTCAGAGCTAACACATTTCAGCGCGGGTTTGAAGGAGAGCTATTACTTCTGTGCTTTGGAAATATTCACAATAGCACACAGCTGTTTTCGCTGAAGTCGACTTTCACAACACTGCAATGGCAGTTAGAACTGCACCAAAAATCCTTACACAGGATGTAATCAACCTCAAATCTACAGAGAAACATTGAGAAACTGCCTTCAAGTGCCAAGAAAAACAGCAGTCGTTTACAACAAGCTCTTCCGAATGTCCAGTCAGCTCAACCCAAATGAGACATGTTTCTCAAAACGAAAGTAGCACAGACCAGAGAGCAAAAAACCCTTCACTATTTTTATGATTTTTTCTAAATTGAAACACAAAAAGTCTCAGATACTGGAAACCACCCCCACCAATCCCTCCTGCCCCTCTGTTCGCCGGAGCTCTAACATCAGTCAGCCTATAAATCCAGTTCATGAGTGATAAAACTTTTGTTTTCCAACATTTTTCTCTTGCCTCTTTCAGACACTTGGAAAGTTTCTGTCCCTCCAGCGGCAAAGCTGTTATATGTCATGTTCCTTACTTGGAGAGCTCAACCACCATCCAGCTCTTGGAGTCACCTCTTAGCCCCAGATTTATGGCTTTTCTCAGGATGTCAGTCTAACCAAATACCTAGGTTTTCCCAAAAAGTGCTTGAGTTGCTTTTCACTTACCCCAGCCGAGTCTCAGCAGTTGTGGGTAAAGCAGAATGGAAAAAAGCCCTCATATGATAGTGTCTCTAAATTTACCAGAAAGAAAGGAGCTGGGGTGCTTGTCCTTTAAGTGTCTCTAAAGATGGTTTGCATAGCTGGATCTCAGCTTATCTATGCTTTTCTGCTTTTGCTTCCATACATGGATCTGTTCCCAACGGCAACTTCAAGCTGTCGAAAAGAAGCTATCTGGCAGCGTTCAGCTTCATCTGACACATAAATGAGCAAAAATAAATAAATACTAATGTTTTCTGCTGGCCACCTTTTTTTCATTTACACCTCAGAACACCTTCCCCCCCCACCCCCCACCCCCTTCTCTCCAGAGTAACATTTTGTTATTTTTTCCAAAGTAATTCCTAGGTGAGGGCAAACAGAGATGACCAAGGCAGATTTCTCTTCTGTTTTTCCTACAATTTCACATAATTGTATTCTTAGGAATATAGTGGGGTTTTTTCTCCCTTTGCTTTGCTTATAGGTCAGGGTTTCGCATATTTGCTACTTGGAAACATGTCAAAGCAACATACATCATGTCTGTAGTGAGGGAAGGTTAAGAGTCAAATTTTTGGAGAGAGAGAGATTATAGAGGAGCCACGTGACTGCTCCCAGATTAGCAGCAGTAGCAGGAGTAAGCATTCCTCTGATATTACAGTAGCCACCCTGGGACATGTCTGATACACTGAGGAGTGGAAGCTGCAGTTTGGAAACTCCTTGCAGATATATTTATGAACAAATTCCTCCTCGTTCTCCTTCCGCCTACCTCACCTCCTATGTTTCAGTTTCAGAAAGGGCTGATAAAGGACAAAAACCTGCACAAGGAGACTCGAATCACAGTTCAGAAATGTAGTCCTAAAAAAATTAACCTTAGGTCTGCCCTTAGTTATCTCTGCTGTGCAAATGGGAACATTGAGGGCTCCACTGAAAGGGCAAGACTAAGTATATGTCATTATAATTTTATGTTCTATTGGCAACTGGAAGTAAAGAAGATATTAGGGACATAATCTGTTGCTTCAGATGGGTCTCCCTAGATGAAAGAAAACAGGTGAGGGACATCTTCAGGCACTTAGATGTCTGAGGCTGTCCATATCTGTCTATACTCAGGCCACTTCCGTTGAAACTGTCATCCTCAAACTCAGTGATTTTGATTCATTGCAGGAGAAGGAAATTCCTTGTATATTCCCACACACGAATGACCCTGATTGTTTGAGACTTTTCCTAAACATCTGTTGAACACTTGGCAGAATAGAAGTGTTTTTTTTAGGAGCTCACCAGCTCCACCTCTATAATTGATGATGAGCTTATTTTATTATTTTATTATTATGTTACAAATTGCCCAATTGGAGATACTGCTTCAAATGGCATATTTGACTCCTGCTGTTTTCGTGTCTTAGGAATTTGAGGGGATGTGTGTGTGTGTACAGATGGGGAGCCTGGGAGGTCTCCTGCACCTCTCCAGCATCCAGAACAAAGACAGCTGCTGCCATGGAAGCCCTTCATCCCAGAGCGAGCAGAAGGCCCATGGAAGCATGAAACAGGCAGCAAAAGGAATCCCTTGCTAAAAAAAACCCCAGATGAGTACGTATGAAGGGGACCCTCTGGTCTCTACTATGCCAGCTGAATAATCAATGCCTGCCATTTGGGGTGGTGGGAAGAAGGAGAAAAATCCCTTCTGGAAATCTGTCCTGGGGTTTCTCCAGCCTTTCAAGAGCAGGAGCCAAGCTCGTCCTTGGAGGGTGCTTGAGGAGGAATATATGCTGCTGGTGCCTGTCAGAAAGGCTTGGTGACTCAGGAGGTCTATGCTCTAGAACAAATAAGATCGTGATTCAGCACAGCTTCTAATTTCCTCCTTAATTTGAAATACTGAAAATTCTTATACCTTCCCTGGGGTCATTCATGTGTCTTTTCTATGCTTTACTAGGCTGTCCAGATACAGACATGAAGCTGCCACAAAGCAGCTTAAAAATTGAAGAAGATTTGGCACTAACATATTTGTGTTTCACACAGGTCTTTTGACTTCCATGTATTGTTGGGGCTAACCAAAGGTTAGCTCACCCCAAGGTTAGCCTTGGGGCTAACAAAACGGGCTAAGGAAAGCAAGACTGTTGCTTCAGTCTATTGCATGTATTCTCCTGTCCGTGAAGGAAATGCTGAAAACCACAGATGTGCACAGCTGAAGAAAAACTTAATGTGGCTTTGAGAGTAACATGATAATGCTCCATTCAGAGTTTTGGTAGCCACGAGGCCAAGGGGGTAGGCTGTTTTCTGGCTTTGATCTGCCCTTCTGCACAGTCACCGCCTGTCGCCCTCCGAAGGAGCGACACCACCCTCTTTGAACTCCGCTCCCTACATGGAGTGGCCAAAGGGCTGCTCATATTTTCCACTGAGAGCTTTTCCATTCAGCCCTGCTGGGAGAGGTGAAGTTTGCATCAGGGCACGTGGGTGATAAGGTGAAAGACATTTTCCTAAAGCAAAAGCAAAAATAGGCAGGGCGGTGTTGCCACAGATGGAAATAAAACACCATTGCTCTTCGTGCCCACTGACTTTGCTTCTTCCTCCCCAAAGCAAGCAGGGAGAAAGCACATCTTTGGTGGTGAGACATCAGCCGATTTGCTTGGGCTGGCACCAGACAGATGTGCAGTGAGCTGGTGAGATCAGGACTGGTGCCTGCACCAGATTGGTTGGTCTGGCTTCATCCCCCGAGGACTGGTCCCTCTGTGGGGATCCCCCCATCCAGCCGGGTCCCCTCCCAAGGATGCACGCTCCCCTGGGAAAAATCTTCCTTGGCTTTTCTCTCAGGAGCCAGGCACTCCATTTTGTTCTGGGAGGCTATGGTTCTTTTTGTGCTCTCCGTCCTCCCAATGTTGTGGCCTTGAAACAAAATGAGGGCTTCAGAGCCACCAGAACTCTTTCCCATGCTATGCACTGCAGCTTCAAGCCACTGAAGAGGTGTTGAAGTGTCTTTCGTGAATATCAATGTGAATTTCCCAAGAGTGACTTAAATATAGCTGCCTGCTTTCCTGGGAGACCCTGTAGCCATATTCTCACCACAGCGACAGCTGAACCATACGCCCAGCATCCCCAGCCCTTTCCCAAAGACCACCAGGGATTTGTTCTTATTCTACATTTGGCTTGCACAGAGTTCCAAAATAAAGGCTTGCTAGGCAGAGAGAGTGGAGGGACAGACTGCAGCTGACGTCTTCAACACATTCAGATGTGCTGTTCAGGTGCACTGATGTGGCATTACGTGTGGTGGAAGCTGGGCACATCTCTGAGCAACCTGATCTGCTGTGGAAGTCAGCCCAGCTTTGAGCAGGGATCAGACCTCCAGGGGTGCCTCACAACCCAAATAAATTATCTTGTGATTTAGTGAGATGCTCAGTTTAGGATATAGTCATATGGTAGAGGAATAGCAAGGAAATCTGAACTCCCGGGGCACATGGGACATTTTCTGTCTTCCTGTTCTTTTTTGTGACTATCTTACAAATTCTTTGAGCAGGGTCCGTCTCTCATTCCACACACACAACTTGTCTCCAATGTTGCTTGAACCTTACTGCACTGCAAGTGAAAATCTACCATTTCCCCCCCTTTTTTTTTTAAAAGCAAAGTGATTAAAATTCAGTTGGGTCTGTGCCCAGGTAAAGCACAAGAAAGCCAGACAGCCATTCTTTCCTTGTGTTAAGTATATAAAGCTTTGCAAGTGAATAAGATTTTTCCTCTTTAGGGTAAGCAACTGTGCCTCAAACCTGGGGAGTGTCCAATTCTTAGTGATCATTAAGTGATTGTTTATTTCACTGAGGCATAAATTACTGTGCCTTCAGGACAAAGCTAATAGAAAAAATGCTAATTAGCGCTGGTCAGAAATTTTCCAGTGGAACATATTTCTGTCGGAAACTCTCCTGATTACTGAAAGTTGAAATGCTCCAGAAGAACATGTTGATTTTGCTGAATCTCCAATACTAGATGGTGGGCTGAGGTGGGGTGGGAGGGAATAAGGAAAGAGGGAATCCCTCAAAACCCTCTTGCTGCAAATTTATCTGCAAACCCATGCAAATTTATCTGCCTGGCTGCAAGCCTTGTGGCAGCGCTAGAGATTGGAGCTTGGGGCAATGTGTCATGAAGACAACATGCAGGTGGACAAGTCCTGAAAATTCCTGGTTCCTGAATGGGAGTGGTTAATAAAGAAATGAGGGATCCTGCCTCATTTCTCCAGCTCCCTTTCGCTGGACCTGGGAAACGTGCATGCAAAATGCCATATCGCATGAGATACTTCAGTTGGCAAAATGGGACCTTCTCCTTTGGCTTCCAAAAAAAAAAAAAAACACCTTAAATTTTGTTCTGGGATTTCTCCTGGAAGAGAGGAAAAGCTGGTCTGATTCTATCTGTGTTCATTTGGGCTCGGGTTTCAACAGGTGTAGTTTTTCCATCCCTGATATGTAAAATCCCCATGCAGTGATTTTTTGTGTCTCACACTTTCCTGCCTTCTGACAGAGCCGCCTCTGAGGCTGTGGAGACGAGGATCACAGGAGCCTGGTCCCTGTGATATTCCTAAATTCAGAAACAGCCACATGGGCTGCAATCTGCATGTAACTGAAGACATTCGAGGGCTCCGTGGCCAGATTGGAACTGAAAAGCCCAGGAGGGCTGGGCTTCTGTGGCGGTGACTGGAGGAGTCTGCCTGTCTCAGCCCACCCTGGACCTGCACTGCAGGACTTGGAGACCATGCGTGGAGCCACACTAGGATGATGCACTGATGCATGCTTAGATGGTGCATTGCATGTGTGCTCCTGGTTCTGCTTGTGCCTGCTAACCCCTTTGCTCCATCCCTGCTGAAACCAGCCTAGCTCTTTGGACTCCCACCTTTCCCTCCTGCAAAGAACACCCCTGGAGCTGAGCACCCCTGGAGGTGGTGGGGATGAGCCTTCCCTTAGGTAGTACCACCTTTCCAGATCCCAGGGCTGGCAGAACATGGCTCTAATGCTGAGCAGAATACTGCAGTAACCAGGACTGAGGATACCCTGAATTGTCCAGCATTAATATTTGATGCATTTCAATATTTAAAGAGCTTGATAAGATAATTTAAGAAGCACTGTTGCTTTTTAAATTATTTGTAGACAATTTATAATGGAGCAAATCCACTTGGAATGAACAATATTTTGGCTAGGGTAGATGGATGGCTCAGGCAGCTGCCTACATTTATTTAAAACACCAGAGAGATGACAATTTTGAAATTCTCTGCTAGAAACCTCAGGTCTCAACAGGCCAGATTTCCAGCCAGCAGAAGCAAGCAGAGGATCCAGGCAGTGTCTGAACACTGGTTGCAATTTTGTTGAAGGAAAGTTTTGCCTTCGCAAATAAAGTAAGAGAGACAGAGGGTTTCCCTGAAAGCTTTGTTTTCAGTGAAAATATTTGGGTTGTCATCTAAAACTTGAAAACCACAGCTGGAAAAAAATGAACTGATGGTTGCCAAGAAAGAAGAAAAAGCCCTGCTGCCTTTTTTTTTTTTTTTTTCCTCCTTGATTTATTTGTTTTCCTGGAAACATCCTGGTGTGAGTGGCTGCAGCAGTTTACACCTGATCAGGATCCGTCCCCATACTGAGGGCACTGTCATTTGCTTGACAAAAGCTGTGTGAGTCTGCACAGAGGTCGGGGTGGCAGTCCCATCCCTCACACATGTGTCACAGAGCTGCTGCCTGCCTGAGGCCGAGGGCAGGGAGGTGGTGGCACAGTTAATGCCACGTTAAAACAAGCTGCTTTATGTAACAGAATCCGCTTCAAACGTACCCCGATGCACCACGGAAACTAAGAGAGGAAAGCCAAGAAACCTCTGTTCAATAGCCCAAACAGAGACAGTCTGTAAAGGACTGTAGAGGACTGTAAAAACCAAGCACACTTGGTTAACAACATTCTGGGTGGGTATCATTCTGCATAATGGGGGGACATTCTGCATAAAACATTCCCATTGTTTCTGATTTTCCCATCCTGATCAAAACCACAGAATCACAGGTTGGAAGGGACTTTTGGAGATCTTCATAGTGTGTGTCATCAAGGGAGATCTTTTGATCCCATCAAGAGATGCCACTGGGACCAAAAATTCATAGCTGCAGTGGATCCTGGACAAGAGGAGGTGCTGGGTTTGCAGTGCATGGGACTCTTCGACTTTTCTCCAGCTGGCCCTCAGTGGTCCAGAGAGAATCACCACGCTTTCTTTTCCTACTTAGCCAGTGCTGGGGTTAAGTAAGATGAAGCCATTTCTTCATCTCTTTCCTCCTGCCTGCTGCCCAAATGCCACCCTGTTCTCTCAAATTGTATGAATATGAGTAATCAAAAAAAAAAAAAAAAAAAAAAAGAGCCAAACAAAAAAACCCCCATTCTCCACCTGCACTTGACATAAAAGTGGAAGATGGGAGGTTCTCTTTTGCATGGCTTTTATGGCTTTTCCTGCTGCGTTCCTTGCTTAATCCAACTCAATGCCTACAAACCATGCCACGTGTCCGATGAAAACCAACCCATTGCTCCTCAGAAGCTGGTGCTGGGTGCATCATCGTCTGGCAGCCTGGATTCTGAGCAGCAGCTGGGTATCTTGTTTGGCCTTTCTCTGTCTGGTTCATTCCTGTGCAAAACAGAAATTATAAGATTTTGTTTCCACTGCTGTGTCTCTCTGGGTTTAGGGGGCAAATTCTGTCTGTTACTGGAGGCATGGAGGGACTTGGAAGAGGTCTTATCCTGCTGGGTTTCTAGGTATGGCTTTAATGCAGCTAGGAAAAGCAATTCTTTTCTTCACCAGTGAAGCAGGTGGCACACACAACAATTGCAATTGGAAAAAAAGTTAATCTGCCCCAGAAAACATGAGCTGAAAACTGGGAGCTGACACCCAGAGGCAGATTTTGTTCAGCCATGACTGGATGTCACTAGCACAGCTCTGCCAGGCATTTTGCAGCCAGAGGGGATTTTGAAGCCGTGAATAGTTGAATATTGCAAATTTCAGAAACTTCCCTGCTCCCACACTTTCTTTATGGCCTGATACTCCTTTGTCCTGAGTAGACGCGAGAGCCCATCTTTTGGTTTCCTTCTCTGCCATGAGACCATGACCAGATCAACCCAGGCCAGTGGAACTGCCAAGGTAGAAGTGGACCAAGCTTTATCTGAAGAAAGCTTGGTCACAGAGTTTCACCTGAAGGTCTCCAATATCCTGGGAATTCCAGAGGTCATTTTTAGCCTTCTGGGATTAATAAGGAGTGTGGCTCAGGAACTTCCTTGCTTCTGCAGCCATGTTGGGGTGATGGGATTTTGACTACTTTTCTCCAGAGTGTTTTCGTTTCTGTTCATCAGCTTGTTGGTGTGATAACATTAATCAGCATTTCTGTGGAAACAGTGCTTTTGGAGATGAACATTGTAATCAGGATGAAGAGACACTGATGAGTGTTGCTAAAATTAAAGAGTCTAAATTCAGCAAAATTCCTTTTACTGGGAAAATGTATTTTGATCCTTGGTCGATGTTATCCGCTAACTCCATGTTAGCTTCACAATGCCTGCCATGCTTGCAGTCAGAGGGGGTGGCACCTCTGTGGGAACCCCAGCAAAGATGTTTCTCATGCCTCACATTTGCCCAGAGGTACCTTCCCCCTTATGCTGTCCTCTGGCCAGGCACTTGCAGCAAGCAGCTTCAACTCTCAGAGGAAAGATGGTCCAGAAACAGAAAAGTCAGCCCATGCTTGTGCTGGAAGAACTGACAGCTGCCCACTGCTTCCTGCACTACCTTCCATACATCATTGAAGAGATTCAGGTTTTTTTCCCGGTGTTCTCAAATACGTATGGTCCATAGGAGTATCAGGGCTCTCTGTGACGGTGTCCCACCTTCAGGGTAGGGAGAGAAGTCTCTGGGTGACATCTGAATGCTCTTGAGACAAGAGATGTCACGTGCACATACTCCATTGACTTTGCTATCTGATCTCTTGCCACCACCAGAGATGCATGCTATTGACTTCTCAGTGCAGGAAAGGCTTTTCCTAAGGCAGCCTGAGCCCTTCTTCCATCCCTGACAGTCTCTCAGGGGGTGCCTGTCCCTTTCTGTTAATGGTGCCCAGTGTTTCTCAGCTCTTTGTAGGCACAAGTGTCTCACTGTAGAAAAGTAGCCACATTGGGCATGCCACACAATTTTATTATGTTGCCTAATTTTTTTCAGTTCCAGAAAGCTATCTGCCTAAAAACTTTGCTTCACTCTCAGTTCAAGGGCAGAAAGGAGAAGAAGGGAGCAGATTTTGCCATCTGCTTCCTTTTGTACTGTCAGAAACATGTCCCAGCCACTTCTTTTTTTTTGTGAGTTTGTTAAACAGTGGCCTCTGGTTCCTCAGAAGTGAAAGACCTGCCTGGCCCTGGGTGAAGAAGTGGCTTTCCCCACCTGCCATGAACCACAGATTTGTGGGTTGCTCAAGAGAGGACATTTCAGGAGCATCTCAGTCATCAGAGACCACTTTCATCTTCCCACTACTGCTAATGAGTAATAATACCCAGAAGACTCTCACCATGTGAGGCACAACACTGGCCTTCACTATATCAGCACTGTCCCCAACTTTCCGACTCTTTTCTCAAGGCATAGAAATGGGGATGATGTCAGCAGCCAGAGGAAATATATGCTAGATACAGATATGCTAGGAAGCCTTCTTTCCCCATGGGAGTGGTCAAACATGGGCATGGAAGTCCAGAGAGAGTGTAGGATCTTCATTCTTGGAACCACTCAGACCTCAGCTGGACATGGTCCTGAGCAACCCCACCCAAGCCTGACCATAATCCCTCCCCAGTTCCAATTATTTTGTGATTCTCTGTATTTCTAAAGTTTTGACAGAGAAAGTGTTCAGGAACTGCTGACTGTCACTTACCCACCAGCAGACCCAGGGCAGAGGCACAGAGATGAGCATTTCTTTCAGGGGAGTGGGCTGGCTCCAGATTCACCCCCTTGACAGACACCCAAATCTTTCCACTGTGTTTTGTCTTTGGCTAGTTTAATATACAGATTGGAAGGTGGTAGAGACAGAGATTGATCACTTGATACGTTAGCAGTGATTATTATGAATTCATTCATTTAAATTAATTTTGAATTTATTTTTCTTGCTTTTGAAAGCTGCTTTTGGATAGTTTAATAACATTACTTCTGGTGACTGCAGAAATAAATATCTGACAGTTCTAGTTTAGCAATGTGTCATGGATGTTTTCTGATGTATAATAATAAATACATGCTTATTAGGAATATATGCTCTGTAAATCAAAATTTCCGAGGTCTTTGATTAATCTTTGTGAGTGGTGCAAGGAAGATTGCTTTCACCTTGTCATAAGCAAGGCCTGTTCTGGATTCTAGTAGCAACCACTGACACTGAGGTCACAAATGAGTTTCTCTTCAATCCCTTTTGTTTCATTTCCCTATAAATTTCTGAGACATTCATCTCTGAGACTAAAATTTTCCATGCTGAGCCTCTGCATGAAGAGAGCTTTAGGCAGCTGTATTTTGGGAGGGGCAGTGCAAGGGCAGTTGGAGGTATTATTTTCTCCTCTCTCCTATGGCAAGGACTGTGGGATAATATTTGCAAAGTGGCATGAAAGTCCTCCTTTTCTCCAAAGAGATGGACACCACCCACAGCTGGAAGGAGATAGCCAAGGCAGGCTTACGAGCACATGAAAAATACTGTAGCAAGCATGAACTTGAAGGAGCTGCATGGAAAGTGGTGGTGTGTCCATGTACTAGAGTTCCATCCCTGCACATTCCATCTCCAAGAGACCATTAAAGTTCAGAAAAACGCCTGAGCCTCCCCAATACAAATAGGTTTCCTGTCTCTGTTTTGCTACAGACCATGAGTATCCATGCCTTGTCCCCCGTGGTTGAAAAAGCTCTTAACTGAGAATTCTGGAACAATGAGTTTCCTGGAAGGAGGAAGCATTGTCTCTAGACCCATCACTCCCTGCCTAGTCATCTGCACATTAGAATGGATGGGGTAGAAGTGTGAAGGAAATACATGGGGCCTTCCAAAGCCATATTTGCTTGGTGTCACACTATGTGGCTTCTCTGCCAGGCGGCAAGAGAAGGTGGGGGTATGGAGCAGGAATCTTGTGCTTCAAATGTAGATGCTGATGCAGCACAAAAGGAGGAAATGGGCATAGGTCTCACTGTGTGTACGTCTGCCTGTGCACACAGGTCAGGGCTGCAGCCTGGAGGCTTATCCCGATGAGGTTATTCCGCTGTTCTCCCCACCCTTCCCCTGGGTATGTTGTTTCCAGTAAGGAAGGTGATCCTAATTAACAAAAGCTCTTTGTAAAAGTTAGCTCTTGATTTAGGAAGTGCATACCATACCTCCAGAGAACATTCATTTCTTCAGAACTGTTTTAGTTTTTTTTTTGTTTTTTTTTTTACTTCTGACCTTGTTTTTCTGGTACGGTCTGGGAAAGCCTGGTTCAGCCTTGACAAACCTTGCTGTCAGAGATGGCATCTTTGCTAGTACCTACCCCAGCTCTCTGCTGGAAAAGCAGTTGCAGTTGGATGTTTGTCTCCCTGCCTGTCCACTCCCCACAATTACCCCTGGTTAACAGCGCCGTGGTGCCGCAGCCTCCTTGATGTCGTCTCCTGACTTGGAGATTAAATAGCACAAGCAGCTGAGGATGCCTGGATGCGCGCCAAAGAAGGAAAATGGAAAGAATTCGTTTTTTATGGTTTATTAAGTGCAGTGACATACTGAGGCCTGTCGAGAATGGCTGGAACATCTGGCTTTTAGACAACTTCTGTCATTTTAAGGCCACCTTTTCACAGAGTTTAGTAGCCTGTTGTAAGTCTTTATGGTCTGCTGGGTGGAGGCCATTGGTTGCTCTATTGTATAGCATCAGGTAGCTGGTCCAGGTGGATTCCTGGATATGCTGGTGGGAAGGTACCTGGTGTCTCTAGGTCAATGGGTGCCTTAGTGAGGCGTTTGACCACATATACAAACTGCATGTGATTCCTGAGTCTATCCATTTCTAGCACTTGTACAGAGCAAGAACAGATGCAGATCCATTGCAACGTGTATCTGATGACCCATCAGCTCTTAGGAAGACCTCCTGATTCAGTGCCACGTAGGCAAATTGGGTTAGAGTGTAGGCACCAAAAAAACCTCCAGGGTGCCCAGCAAGTTTATGACCAGGGGTTAGTCCTCCTGGAAACCTGAGTGGCCGCATAGAATGTTTTCTTCTCCAGCATTAGGTATGCCCGTTCAGATGAGAAAATGTGATCTCTTCAGACATGAATTTAGCAAAACAATAAAAAAGTCTGCATAAAACCCTATGCTTTTTTTCTTCAATGGAATTATACTTTAAATTGTAGCCTTAGCTTAAAGTGTAGCAAGGTCTTCTGGATTAAATTTGTCTTTTCAAGCCCATGTAGTTATTCTTAGTGGTCTAAGCTCTTCAGGTTGCCAGAAGTAGAATGATTCTGGTTTAGAGACATCCAAACAATTTTATGTCTGTGCTTCCAGTATATCTGGAAGCAGCGACAGATTCTTAATAATTTCAACTCCGTTGCAGAGCTAAACTGCAGCAAGATCCTGCTAAAGCTTCCTTTCTGCCTGGAAATGAGTCAACTGGTGCTACGACAAGCATGGGAGCAGCTGGTGTGCTGTTGGCGTCAGCTGGAGTGCCTCCACAGAACGAACATATGTTCTCCACTGCAGCCACTTCATTCCCTGTTCCCATTTTAACTTTTATGGTATGAGATTTTGTTCCCCTCATAATTAGGAACTTTGACTTTTTGAAAAGTTTTTAAATTTTCCCTTATCTGTGGGGATGGGGAAAGGCAGGTGCTGGGAGACAGAAGCCTTCATTGATGCAATTAAAGAGATTTCTCATGTCCTACCTAAGAAGGAAATTGGAATGAAGACACTAGTGACTCTGGCAATGTTCTCAAAGATTGTAATGATTGGCAGGTTGTTAAATTTGCATCCCTGTATCTGGTAAAGATGGAGAAAAATTAGATGGAGTTACATTAGTCTGGTGAATAAATCTCTAAAGACTGCAGAGTCCTCAGTTTAGCTCAGAAATGTTCTGCAAACTTGGTGATGGCACTGAGTGCTGCAAGGGACTAGATCTACCAGGCACATTAGTAGGAAATCATAATGAAGAACAGAATGAGTGGGGAGATGGCAATAGGAAATGGAGTTGTGATGAAGCTAAAAGGAAAGCATATTAATAAATGTTTTAGAAGGTAGATGAGAAATAAATAGTTATTTTCTTCATATGGAGAGCTTGCCTTCCTGCACGTCTTGAAAGTGATCTAGGAGAAGGTGACCAAGCTTGCTGCTGATACAGACCTGTTCTGTATGTCCAAACTGGCTGAGGAGCTGCAGAATGTTCTTGCACATTAAATACATTTTGTTTAACTGAAAAATGATATCTGTGCATAGGAGGGGGGAGTCTTCAATATGCTTATATGCTGTTTATCTCTAAATTATCATGTGCCATTTCCAAAGAGGATCTTAGCATTTGTGAGACATTGTGTATAGTGCTCTGAAAACATCAATTCACATCCCAGCGTGGTCAAAAAGGCAAATGGGATGTGAGTAATTATTAGGAGAGATATGCAGAGGAAAGCAGCCAACATTGTTATCCTGCTGTTTAAACCCTAACTGAAAGGGCTGTGATCAAGCTCTCCATGTTCATGAATAAGAGAGAGAGCAGGGAAATAGCAGATGCTGCTTCTCATAACTGAAAAATGTTCAAAGATGTTTGAAAAAGCTGTATTAAAACAGGCCGAAGGAAGGATCCTTCATTGCACAACAAAGCTGTGGACCTCTCTGCCAAAAGGCGCTGAACAGACTAAAAATCTAAATGAGAAAAAGCCAAAAAAAAAAAAAAAAAAATTACAAAACTCTTCCAGAGTTGCTCTGTAAAAGGTTGCTTAACACAATAGTAGCTGCTATGGCCTACACAGTGGGCTAACATGCTGGGCAAATATGGCAAGGAAGAGGTGTTGGTGTGCTGTCTCCCCAGACGGATGTATAACAAATACGTCTGGTCTGTGTACCTGCTGAAAGAATAACTTTTTTCCCTGTGAATTTTCCTTCCTACCATTGAGTTTTCAGGCTATTCAGAGAGGGGCATGAATTTACAGAAATAAGCATGTTGTTTTGGTTGGACTCTCCATTTTAATTCCTCCAAAGGATAATGATGATGCAGCATGCAAGGATAGGTGGCAGTCAGACATTTGCAGTATATTTGAGACAATAAAGTCTATTTTGTCCTACATAATCTCAAGAGCCCAAGTACAAGGTATCTTGCAGTCAGCATTTTCCATGCGCCTCCGAATGACTTGAAACAAGAACGTGAAATGTAATTTAACAGTTTCAATACTTGTCCTCAAAAGTGGTGGCGTTTTGGTGGCGTGGGATCCCATCGCCTCTATTTTATCCTGAGCCTGGGTACCTTCCGGAGTGAAAGCTCTTTGCACATTGTGAGTTACTCTAGCAGCGATTGCTTTCACTGCTAGAGTGAAAGTGTGAAAATTTCTTTTTATTTCTACCACTTGCTAATCCTGTTTTGGCTGGTGCAGCCCCTGCAAAGAGCTCTCTCCATGGGATGTGTTACTCAGAAATGATCCGTACTATTGCTGAGATTCAGGAAGTGCTTTGATCTGTTTTATGAAGTGCTTCACTTGCAGAGCAAACCTGGTGAGCATTTTCTGTCTGACAATTTGATGGAAAGGACAAAAAACTTAGCTCCTTTATTTTATCCCTTTGCCTGACATGGGCAATTTTGCCTCTTGTATATTTACTAGTCTTCCACCTGAAAAGTTTTAAAAGTTGGTATTTCTCAGTACAAGCTAAACTTCCATGGCTCAGACTCAGGTGAAAATGTTGGGGATGCCTCTCAGACTGTCCCTACTCTTCATGGTGGGTGGCAGATGGGCCAGGAGTGCGTACAAAGATGGAATGAATTCTCTGACATGTTTAAAGAGGAAATTGGGAGAAGGATGGAGCTGGCTGGTGAGCTCATAAATAGATTTGCTGCATCATTCAGTGTCCAGCATCAACTGCTTCACAAGGAAGGTCAAGTTTGCAGCTGTGGACTCCAACAACTTCTCCAGTCTGGGAGAAGCCAAGTTTGGGGGAGGGCTTTCAAAAGATGGGGACTTACGTAGTTCTGAGGGAAGCAATTTTAATCACTTTGATGAGCAGCAGTTGAAATCAGATTGGTTCTGCTATAAGGCTGTCCCTGACTGTTTGTGGTTTAAAGAATCTGGTCTCAGTTTCTCCAGGCTACCTGTCATCTTCTGGTTGTGTGATTGTATTTGCTGGTCTTGGTAGAGCACTGCATTGCTCTGTCAGGGTAGAAGTCTGGCCTGATTCTGGAGCGAGACAGACAGTGGTGATGGCTTGTCCAAGTTTGGCCTGGCAATGAGCTGATCTTTGTCATGCAGGAAGGGCAGGTTAGCAGCTCTGCTACCAGCCATAGCCACCTGCCCCATGTCCGTTATCACCTGCCCCATGTCCACAGTCAACAGCCCCATTCCCAGGGTTGGGGAATGAAACAGGGCTGCTGGGGATGCAATAAGCCTGGGGCTCAGGATGAGGAAGACAATCCCTGTGGATTTGGTTCTCTGAGAAACAGGAGGTCCGGGACTGGTAGGGGTAAGCCAGATGATTCACCCAATCTTTATTTATTGTCTCTTTCTCTCTTACATGCTGTGTATGGGCTAGTGAGAAACACATCAACAAATAAAGTAGATACTGCAGTGGCTAATTAGGGTGGCAGGTACTTGTTACTGAACATGAGCATGGGCAGTGGTGGGAGGGGTAACAAAGTCCTGGCAGACCCCCAGAGAAAGGGATTCTGTTCGTAATGAAGAAGGTGGGGAAAGAGATGGGGCAGACAGGCTGGGAAAAGACTGGGAGAGGATTTTGGGTGGGAATCAAAGGAAGGGTCTGGCTTTGAGCTGAAGGTGAGGAGAGAGAACAGGGAAAAGGGCATACGGGTAGAGGAAGACCAACAGCATCCTGGCCTGGGTCAGGAACAACACAGGGTGTAGGACTCAGGAGGTGATCGTCCCCCTCTACTGGGCACTGGTGAGGCCCCACCTTGAGGGCTGTGTCCAGTTTTAGACCCCTTCCCACAAAAAAGACATTGAGGTCCAGAGAAGGGCAATGGAGCTGGTGAGGGGTCTGGAACACAAGTCTTGTGAGGAGCAGCTGAGGGAGCTGGGGGTGTTCAGCCTGGAGAAAAGGAGGCTGAGGGGAGACCTTCTCACTCTCTCCAACTCCCTGAAAGAAGGGTTAGCCGGGGGGGTCGGTCTCTTCTCCCAGGGAACAGGCCATGGGACAAGAGGAAACAGCCTCAAGTTGCACCAGGGGAGGCTCAGATGGGATATTAAGAGAAATTTTTACATGGAAAGGGTTATTAAGCCTTGGAATGGGCTGCCCAGGGAGGTGGTCGAGGCACCATCCCTGGAGGTGTTCAAAAGATGGGTTGACATAGTGCTTAGAGACCTGGTTTAGTGATGTGGGGGGTTTTTTTGTTGGGATTTTTTTTGGTGTTTGTTTTTTTTTTTTCAATCAGAGTTATGTTGATGGTTGGACTAGATGATCCTAAATGTCCCTTCCAACCTAGATGATTCCATGATTCTACGATTCTATGAAGAGACTGTGTTAACTCAGGATAGTTTGAAGGGAGGATGGTTTGACAGCCATCCTGATACTGAATCAAAGTATCCCTGACAGAGATCAAGCAAGAGGAGACAAACCATGCGGAGGTTTCATTTCAAATGTGTTTTTTTCTCCTGGTAAACCTGAAGGGGAATCCATGTTTCATTCTCTAGAGCAGAATCCCTATTACATCTTCTATTTGATAAAACAGGGATAACAAAATCCCGGTTAGTAGTAGTGTGGTGAAAACAGATGCACTTGTGTGGTGAAGGGCTGTAACAAAAAGCCCTAGAGCTGGGGGAAATGAACAAATTTGCCTGCAAAGTAGACTTTGTGCTGTGTGATAAGTAGCATCTAAAATTGTGGATGATGCAGAACACTGAATTTTAAACTAGTTTAGAGACCTTAATCTGTCTGGTCTGAACAAGAAAAGAATCTTGTGGACAAGAGAAATGTTTTATTTAAAAAAACCCCAAAGCCCATCTAGTACACGTGGGAGGTGACAACTTCGTGATGGACCAACTTGCAGACTCATTTCTGGGGACATTTTTAGTTGTACTCCAAACTGGGAAAGATGCCAAGAGTCATAGCACCTCTTTCCATAAGCTATGTTAGAAATTTAACTTAAAATATGCTGTAGATATAAGAAAGATTAAACTGTTTCAGAATATCTAAATATCTCTTATCTTCATAGTACAATAATTTTTTATTAAGCCCTGTGTCTGGAGACAGAAGAACAAAATGTGCTGTTTCTGCTTTTCTGTTGATGGACTCTGATTTGTGTCTGGTAGCTGTTCCATATGGCTTATTACTTTTACTACCTTTTCCATATTAATAACATCCTTGCTTTTCTGACATATATTTCTTATGAGAGCTGTCAATTCCTCTTACCCTCATCAGTGAACAAGTCTGTCAAACACGTTTATGCACTGGATCAGATACCAGTCCTCCAGAGCAAGATGAAACTAAAGTTACCACAGCTGGTGGCCAAATCTGCTGACACTGCATTCCCTTGGGAACAAACTGATTTTCCCAGTCTATATAGAGCCTTGTGGAGCAAAGAGATGAGCCCAGGTCAGGAAGTGGACAAGGCAGGACCGAAGCATGATGCTGTGTGCTAGGTAGAAAAGAAAATTTAATGCAGAGCACAATCTCACTGACACGGAGAAAAGTATTCCTCAGTTCTCCTTTGGTGTTAACAGATGAAATGTACCCAAGGGCAAAGGCAATTACACCCAGACACATTTGGATTTTTGACTACTCTTACACTTTGTTAATGGCCCAGGCTCTTTCTAGAACTGAGCTGTGAAATCTTTGCAGACATAATTTTAATAGAATTTCTTTACAGTATAGCAATTGTGGTGATTGATATGGACAAATGTGATCTTGAAAGAGCAATAACGGGACAATACAGCTCAATACTAAAGCAAACACATTTTGAAAATCAATTTTGGAAATGAGAATTGCAAGAAAAATCGTGCAAGTGTGTGTCCTTGTGCCTGGCACTCTCATTTTTGGCTGGCTTTTGTTCTGCAAAACTTTTAGTAGTGACTTCAGCCACACTGACGTGGATTATTACTCTCTCAGAAGGCTGTACTGTGACAGATATGCTTACTTGCTTATACCAAAAGACTGGAAGTGAAAGTATATTCTGCTGTCTAGTATCTTTTTTAGAGGAAGTAGAAATGCTCTGGAACATAGCACTATCCAGAGGAAAATGTGAATCCATTACGGGGATGTAGATAAAAACTTCTCATTAAAAATCCATGTGGGAAAAGAGTAGAAGGCAGACACTTTACAGAAAAGTAAAACAGGCAGAGTTAGGCTGAACTGTGGGTCTGACCCAGCAAACGAGTGTGTTTTTTCCACAGTATTTTTCCAAGTATTCACTTTGCGCTATAAACAGCCATTGCAGCAGAGAAATATGCGACCAGTTCTTTGTAAACCTTTGTGAGCGGGCAACTGATCTATAGCAATTTTCTCATTTGTCACCAGCTTCTTTCCAAGCTTCTCCACCTCTGAAATAATCTTGGACTGCTTTTCCTCCAGTGCTGACATCATGAGAAGGAATGTGGTGCTTTCTACTGATATTTGCGCAAGATGAAATCATCGTTCCAGGCTTGGTGAAAATGTCAAGCTCTTCGCTTCTCCTGGAGCTCCTGACAGCTCCTGCTGCACAGGCTGCACTCCCCTCTGCTGGAGGGAACCTCCGTGCTTGTTTTGCCAGTTGGAAGACAGAAACCATGCTCTTTCTTCAGTGAGGGAGGTTTTCCTCCCACCCACCAGTGAAAGGCTCAGTGTGAGGCGGAAGATGCTGTGTCCTGTTCCTGGCAATGCGTGTGTACGTTTTAATGACTGTATTATGCTGGCATAGATTTCTTACTCTTGTCACTGTAAGATTTTTCTCTCTCAAATACTATATTTAACCTGATGCTTTGTCATGCTGCTGCCTCTGAACAACAAGCATACATCTTTAATGAGCTAGCTGCAATGTTTCACAGATCTGTGACCTTTAGTAACCTTACTAGATTTTTCTTGATAGTACATATTATTATACCTTTATCCAAATCATGGAAAGACAATTTCATATGCTTTCCATCTCCTCAATGCATCTGGATATGTTTGGAGTTGCAGTGCTACAGAATTTGAACTGGCATGAATCAGCAACAGAGAAGACAGAGGCATTCTCAGGAAATGTATAAGAAGTTCCACCTAAACATGAGGAGGAACTTTTTTCCCATGAGGGTGGCAGAGCCCTGGAGGAGGCTGCCCAGGGAGTTGGTGGAGTCTCCTTCTCTGGAGCCATTCAAAACACACTTGGAAATGTTCCTCTGCAACCTACTCTGGGTGACCCTGCTCTGGCAGGGGGTTGGACTAGATGAGGTCCAGAGGTCCCTTCCAACTCCATAGTATTCTGTGATTCTGTGAAATAAGAATATTTCCTTTATTTTAAAGTCTCAAAAAACTCGTGTGTACATCAGGAAAAAATGATGCAACACGGGCCACCAAAATTTACATTGTTACTAGATACTGGGTTCTTAACTCTAGCCCCAGCAGGACGCACCAGGTAGTTTTGAAGGTGCCAAACACTGTGGAATTGTCCATTGCTCTGACTGCACTCACTGTAACTGCCAGGGAGAAAAAAAATTGCAAAAAAAAGACAAAATAATTTTCTAGTTTTCTGTTGGCAGAATGGTCTTTAGTGTCCTGGAAGAAAGAGTACCTTAGTACCTGCTGTATTCTGGAGATGGTACCTCTAGCTAGCAAGGTTGGGGGCTGCTTCACACAGGCTGTCTTTCCTGATGCATCCAGGTTTCTAGGAGCATCCTTCCCGGCTGCTGGTTCATTATTCACTGTGTCAATAGTTTCCTTTTCTGCAATTGCAGCTGATTGCTGGACATCTGAGCATGGCTGAAATTCCTGCTAAAGGAGAAGAGGCCAATTGTATCCTCATGCTGAACCTACACTTTCTTTTGATTTCTTTTTTTGACCAGAAAGCTCTATCTCTCCCATGTGGGATAAAAAAGAAAAGTCACAGTAGGACCATGTATTTGGGATTTGGCACTGGAGAATGAGTCAGGAGAATGTGGCCTTAATGAGCAGATTTCTTGGTTTTGTTGGTACAGCTCTAACCACTTGATTTATTTTAATGATGCTGGTTTTCATTAATGGTGTGCCAAACTCAGCAAAGCAAACTGTGCTGGTATCTATTGTTCTTGGAAGACCTCTCTGAGTTCAGGTGTTAGAAAGAACAGACACAACAAATAAGAAAATGATGTATTTTCACCAGAGTGATGTGCTGTAGCCTGATGTTGAGACTTTCTGGGGCCTTCCTTAGTGCACTGTGAGAAATCTGTGGCATTGAACTAAATATTAAGGAATTTCTTTAACCCACGTTGGCTTTCTGTTTTTGGAAACTCACCTGACACATATTGAATTATATTGGAATATTGCTATGTCATGGTTTGGCCTCAGACAGCAACAAAGGACCACGTGGCAGCTGCTCGCGCAGACCAGAGTCCTCACCGGCGCCGTGGCCAGGAGGGGAAAATCGAAAGAAAAAGGCAAAACTCATGGGCTAAGACAAAGGCAATTTAACAGAACAGTAAAGGGCTAAAGAAACAACAATAATAACACTGACAGAGGAATATACAACCACGATTACGATACCACCACTTGGCCACCGCACCCGGGATGTCCCTGACTGCCCTGCTCTCCCTGCTCCTTCTTCCCCGGGGGGGGGGCTTCCTCTTCCTTCCCCACTGCCTGTCCCTCCCCTTCCCTGGCTACCTCCGGCCACCCCCTGGGCATGGCTCACATGGGATGGAATACCTGTGTCCCTGCTAGGTCCTGGGAACGATTAACCCTTACCCACAAGACCCAGTACATGCCATTAGTTTACTGAAAACTGGATTGGATGCTTCTTTCTTAACATCCATTTAAATTTAAACAGTCTTAGAAATTGAGAAATGAGAGCACTATGATACTATTATAAATGAATTAACACTTTTTACAGGGTCAGTAAGATGTCTGTGAATTACAAGAACCCTTTAACTGCCTGTTCTACTTACTTGCACTGTATTAGTTAGGAATCACCTGAGAAATTGCTGCATTCAAACAAAAAAAGGGGGGAAAGCAGGAAAAGAGGAAAACACTAATCACTGGATACCTTCAAAATTTCACTAGACAAGGGCATGATCAACCTGATCTGGTTTGAAGTTGCCCTGCTTTGAGCAGAGAGATGGACTAGGGACTCGAAGCCAAGTTACTCAATGATTCTGCAAGTTTTCCTGAAACTTCTCAAACTAGATGGACTTTTTCTCCTAAAAGCTCTTTATGACCTTTGGTTGGCTTGGATGATGGAAGGAGTAAAGCAGAAGGCCAGGAGCCAGGTCTCAGATAGCCAAATTCAGCTCAGTTCTAGGCTAGGGAAAACATAAACCTGGATATGATGCACGTAATCCCTTTAGCTCAGTGAAAGCAAATATGGACCTTTAGCCATAAAGGACTGTGTGGAACCATGGTTGGAATGAGAACAGCAGCAGTCTGGCTTCCAAATGATCTGCAGAACTTGATAGCAAAGAATATTCCAACCTTGATAGCAAACATTATTCAGCTGTATGTCAGCAGAGTTACATCTGATAAGGGAGTTGTCAAATCTCAATCAAAATTGATCCCAATAAAGAATTAATTCTGGCCTTTCCAACATAGGAAAAGAAATGAACCCATAAACATCCAGTTACATAAAGTCTGATGTGAACATCAAAAGTCTTCCTTCATGAGCATCCCACAAATATTTCTTAATAGTTCTTACTATATGTTGGAGGTTGTACAGACGGTCTGTAAAATGCCTGAGAGCAGATCTCACACGATGTGTGCCACACAGCATTCTGCTTTACTGTTCTTTCAGTCTTTTTCCTTCTAAACTCTCCCAGTTTAGAGGTTGGACTAGATGATCTCCAGAAGTCCCTTCCAACCCCATATGATTCTATGATTCCTGTGTTCCTGCAGCCAACATCATTCTCTTGAGTTTTGCCTAAAATTGCTCAAGCAACCCCCAAAATAAAATCTTACTGAAAGATTTTCAAAAGGCTCCCCTCCTATGTAGGAAGCTGCCTCTACCACATTATCAGATCTAGAAGAAGAGCTCCAGAAGCTTTGCCAAACCATGAAAATGGGTCATCACCACCAGTAATATCTGCATTTCAAACTCAGTATCTGTATGTCAGTATGGACTAGCACTAGGTTGATGAGAAGTTATCTAGTGGTACATGCATAGTACTTTGCTCCTGAGCCTTTTTCCTGATATTGCCGTGTGAAGAGTTACTTTGAGGAAGATAGCAAATCGAATTAATCCTATGAGGAAGCTACATTTGGAGTGTTCATTCACTTATTAAAGCAGAGTCAGTGTTTAACTTTTCTTCAACACAATATTAAAGGGAAGTGAATGAATTATTGAATGAACTATCTTCAAAAGTTCCCTGAGGCTTATATC
The DNA here is from genome assembly GCA_004320125.1 of Scolopax mira. Classification (NCBI taxonomy): domain Eukaryota; kingdom Metazoa; phylum Chordata; class Aves; order Charadriiformes; family Scolopacidae; genus Scolopax; species Scolopax mira. The sequence goes on from BJBW01008787.1 coordinate 25,632, forward strand.
ATCCTGCACTTACCCAAAGTATGATGCCTGCTGTGTTCAGATAATCCATTTACAAAGCTTTTAAAAATATTTAAGGGTGAACTTTGTAGGCTTCCTATTTCCAATTGAACAAAGCAATGACTTCTTTTGGAAAAGCCCTTAAGAAGCACAAAATCTCATTGTTTAAAATAATTTTGGAAGCTTGTTCCCAATTCCCAACAGATCTCTCTATTCTCTGAACTGCTTTTTTTTTGCTACAGTGTTATTTTGAATTAGTTTGCTTCTCTCGAGTTTGCCATCTCTGGTTGTTGCTCAGGATGCAGTGTCTAACTGGAGATCCTGTGACCCAGCATATGCTGAAACTGATGGTGTGTGGGGTGCTAAGGAAAGGCTTTTTAACCGTGCTTTATAGCCTCCCAGCAGTGTCAGATGGACTGCTGGAGATCTGTAAACTAACCTCCTATCACCAACGCGAGACGTGGGTGGATGCAACTTTATCACAACTCAGCAACAAAACCTCCAGTGGTGGAGATTGTCCCCACCCAACCTCTCTGGTGACCCAGATCCTGGGGAAGACAGTTCTCTGAATGCCCATCCTGAGCCTGCAGATTTCTGTTGCTCTTCCCTGCTGCATCATGCTCTGAGACCATGGCTCATGGTTGGTATAACTGCCCTTTATGTAGCTATTAGATGTCTCCTCTGCCTCTTCACTAGCTGCTAGAGTGCAGCTTACAATGCTGTTCCAAACTATGTGCTGCTTGGACACCACTATGGATAGAGTAGCGAGTGTTGCCTCCTCCAGAAACTTTTGTTCTTTTTCTGCAGCTGTTGAATTTCAGACACTTACTCATAAAGGTCAGCCCCAAAACTGACATTGAGGTTCAGCTCAAAGTCTCAAATTATGTAACAAAAGACTCTGCACAGGCAGTTTGAGAGTCCAGTGATTTAGACTAGATGTTGCTCCTTGGTTTTGAAATTTGAAGTCAACTCTGGAACTGTGAATGAAAAAAGTTAGTGATTTCATTAATTAGTTTAAAACACACATAAAGCTTACTGATTGATCCTGTTTTTTTGTTTAAACTGTATATGTTTCAAACATTGGAAAATAAAACATTTTTTGATTGATTCATGCCTTTCCCCCCTCTCGTCCCTGTTCTGATAGAATTAACTGTGAGTATTTGAAAGTACAAAACTTGAACTGTTTTTCTAGAAAGGTTGAAAATGTGATCCTGGAGGTTAATCTACAGCAGCTGTGCTATACTATGGAAAAAATTGCCTTAATATCCTAGGGTTTTTGCTGTTCTAATGGGTGGTAGGGGCTGTGACTAATCCATGCTGCTGGGGAGGCATCAGATGCAAGGAAACACCTTCCCCTTTACAGTAATGGGGTGCTCAATGAACCAGTAACAAGATCTCTGGTGCCAACATGCTAATTGCATATACTGGGATTGCTCTCTACCCTTCCCTACTTCTGCAGGAGAAGCAGAACTTATTTGTTAAGGAAGACAAAAGATGGCCTTAATGCAGAGAGAGCAACACTAATATTGGAGCACGTGGAATTAAGCTAAAGGTAAATGTGACTTTTAACAGGCTCTGAGTTATCACAGTTCCTGAGGGCAAGTAACTAAATGACTGAATGACTAATAAACAATTTTTAATCTAAATTGAATAATGAATCCCATCACGTAAAATCTATTTTTTTTTCATTCTATACACATTTAGCAGTCACTCCAGTTGCTTGCTATGATTCATCAAGTTGCAAAGACATCCAATGCAAACCTCTAAGAGTCATTTGCCTCAGTTTAGGGATTTTGTCACTGCACAAGCTGGGAAATGAATTGGAATAGCAGTTCACACTTCAGGGGGAGCAAATTGAGACCTGCTGACTGAGACATACAATGGCAACTTCCAATTTGTAAAAGGCAGCCTTCAGATGGCCATGGTTTTTGGTTTCTCGAGTGAGCAGCCCAATGCCACTTTCACGGAGTCTGTTTAATGTTTTGCTCCTAGGAACAGTGGAGAAATGGAAAAAAGGTGCTTCATACACAGGGATTTTTCAGTGCTTTTGGTCACCATTGTGATATGATTGCTGAAGGAGTAGGATTAATGAGTTCTGAAGGTAAGATCATAATCGTGTATGGGAAAGTCTCCAACAGCTCTGTTAATTCTAGAAACATCCATGACAGTGTGATGGACGCTCAGCTCTCCTCAGATTCTGGTTCTGCTTATGACCCAGGTTTGGCAATCCTGCAAACATTTGGATGTCAGTCAGCACCTTTCTCCTCTGAGACAATTGACATTGCAGTCATCAAAGAACCTGAGGTAGAAGTGCAAAGGGAAGGGATCTCCACAAGGTAGGTGATAAAGTTGATTTGATGGTGAGGAAAAGATGAGCTTGCTATGTCATGATGATTGTGTTGCATGGGTGTCTGTACTTTCAGAGACATCTCAAATGTGCTTTAGAGAAAGAAGGTGGAAAGAAGTGCATGGTAGATCATGTGGATGTCTTTGAATATATGAAAAGCCTCACCACATAGGATACTGCTTTTTCATATAAGGTTGTGGAGTGGCTACAAATAGAACTGTCTGCCCTGCTTAGGCAGAAAAACCTGCTGAGGATTTATAAAACATCACAATTTGTTATAGCCTGGCTGGCACAAACCATTCAAACTGCCTTCCTCTTGGGATTCAGAAGGTCATGGTTTAATATGAAGTCACTACAATCTGTCCAAAACAAGTCTCAATGCTTTATTACCAATCTTTTTCTCTCCATTTAGCTTTCAGATATTAGACTTTGGCTTTGAATGCCTGTTTCATTTGTGACCCACAGGATTCCTCATCAAGTTGGATATCTTCTTAGTCATTCACATCTACCAAAACTTTGCAAAGCCAACAAGAAGTCCACAGTCCACCAAAATATCCACAGATATTTTGCAAATAATATACATGGACTCACTCCAAGGAGACCAAAGACACTCTGTAAACTCCCTGCCAACTTTTATGTTGGTTTCACGAGGAATGTTAATTGAAAGTAAAACTACCACTGTCACCCAAGATGTGTTTATACTATCTATTCTGGATATTGAGATATAATTTGAGATATAATTTGAAGGTGTAAGGAAAGTAGCGCTAACAGTGAAGCAGGAACAACAAAACTCTCACAGCAAAAACAGCTCCAAAAGAGTCAATTAATCTGAGCAGCAGGGGTGGTGAGATAGAGAACTTATGTGTGTTTGGAAGTCTTCTTGCAGCTCACCAGCCCAAGGAGACTTGGGAAAGGAACATCCTCAGTAAGAGGAATGAGTGCTGGGAGGGCCACTGACCAACTGTGGTTTCCCAGGACCATTGTCATCTCCATTGCGTGGAAAATGGGAGTGGTATGTTGTTGCATGTCCTCTGTTAGAGGCTGTCAAAGCTAGTGTCCCTCAGGCATTATCAGAGTGTGAGGCACAGCAATGCTGACCTGAAACCAGGCATCAGGTTCCATGTATTTTTCCTGTCCAGCCTCACTTTTTCTCAATAGGTCGTATTTCACTTTTTCCTCCTATCCATCATGTTCAGGATCTGTTCTTGTCTACTTAGACATGTATCTTTCTGGCCATTGCTCCTCCACCTCTTTCTTTTTGTTGATCTGAACAAGGTCTTGTTGCAGTCTTGTTAGTTTGTCCTGGGATGCCATGTGATATGCAAAATCCTGTCTCTCTTGAAAGAAAAATCACTCTTCTGTTGTCTGTAGTGTTGTCAGTTTCACCTGAGGGTATGGGATTGTGCTTATCTCTAAAGGGCATTTCCCATTAAGCAGTCAGTGGGACCCAAGTAATACAAGAGGGTATTGCTTGTATCAAATGGAAGCTGGACTAGAGATCTCCAACAATCCGTCCCCACTTCAGGGTGGCAATTTGCTCCTGTAATAGGATCACAGAATGGTTTGAGTTGGAAGGGACCTTAAAGACAATCCAGTTCCAACCCCCTGCCCTGGGCAGGGACACCTCCCACCAGACCAGGTTGATCAAAGCCCCATCCAGGCTGGCCTTGAATCCCTCCAGGGATGCGGCAGCCACAGCTTCTCTGAGCAAGCTGTTCCAGTGTCTCACCACCCTCACAGCAAAGAATTTCTTCCTAATATCTAGTCTAAAACTCCCCTCTTTCAGTTTAAAACCATTACCCCTCATCCTATCGCTATAGTCCTTCATAAAGGAGGTACTGTTAGGTACTGGAAGGCTGCTATGAGGTGTCCTGGAGCTTTTTCTTCTCCAGGGTGAACCCCCCTGACTCTCCCAGCCTGTCCTTACAGCAGAGGTGCTCCAGCCCTTGGAGCGTCTTCATAGCCTCCTCTGGCCCCACTCCAACAAGTCCATGTACTTCCTGTGCTGAGGACTCCAGAGCTGGACACAGTTCTCCAGGTGGGGTCTCACCAGAGGAGAGTAGTAGGGAAGAGTCCTCCCCCTCTCACCCTGCTGGCCACGCTGCTGGGGATGCACCCCAGGATGGGGTTGGCTTTCTGGGCTGTGAGCTCAAGTTGCTGGTTCATGTTGAGCTTCCCACCCACCAACACTCTCAAGTCCTTCTCCTCAGGGCTGCTCTCCATCACAAGAAAAGAACAAGTTTTCTAGTTCTGAAGAGAAACAGTCAAATGATCTGCCTTTGATGGCTACTACAGGAGGTCTGTTAGACATACAATACAAATAAGATCCTGTGATGACTTTATTTGCTCTTATGGAGAACTTTGCCAGATCTGGCTATGATAGAGGAAGCAGGGAAATGAACATATCTGTGCTGACTGAGACTGTTTTGAATTAACTTTCTATTTCTTTTATTTCCCTGAGGCAAGGTCACATGAAGGTATTTGAAAATTTCAAGGCAAAGAAACTCAACACCTTAAACTTTGTATAAAATAAAGTTTTATATATATGAAACCCTGGGATATCTGGCAGTCTGGCTAATCTCTGAGCAATAACTAAGGTTTTAAATGCTTTCTCAGAAAATTTAAAGGATTTAATTCTGGCAAAATGATGTCAACACACTGTCAGTTGCCTCTTGGTGGGTAATTACAGGCAGGAATAAATGTTCTTGAACTCTTAGATGTGGGCTGCATCGAGGGGAGAGGGATAAAACATTGAAGTTGTTAAAAGCAATCTGTCTCCCAACTTGGAAAGATATGAATCTGGCAGACACTTTGGCTGCCAGGTCACATATTAGCACAGAGCATCCAAGAAGCTATAAGCTTTGTGCAAATAGCTCATCTCCATATTATGAAGCCCAGGTGCCTTGGCCAAAGTTGTGGATGTGGCTCAGCATTTGTAATGATGAGATCTGTCCTCTTTCAGCTCCTCTGCAAGGGTGAACAGATTCTAAAACTACAGTTGAGAAAGTTGCTTAGAAGAAGACAAAATGGAACTTTTAACTGAATAGACCTGTGTAAATGTAATGATATAGTGCCATGGTCATAAATATTCATCTTGAATTAGATGGAAGTCAGTGCACTCCATTTGCTTTTATATATGATAATAATATATTATATCTTGTGTTTTCATGAGACGTGCAGAAATTTCAAGAAATCTGAGGGAGAGGTTGTTGGCTTATCTAAACACTATTTTATGTTTTTTAGCATAGTTTCTGTTGGGGGGGAACCAGAGGACATAACGTCATTCTTTTTTCCTGTTCACCTGTCTACTTGCAAACTTACAGCCCTTGAATCCATTTGCCAAATTCAATAAGATCTGACCAAAGGGAAGAGATCTCGAAGCTGTCAACTTAAATTATATCCCAGTTACCTCCTAGCTGCTACATTACTTTCTGTACGCTTAATGAAAATTGGCATTTACATGGAGGTAATAACTCCTTTTGGGCTCATATTCAGTTGAAAAAAGGCTAAGAGCAGTGCTTGCCCCTCCCACATAATTTGGATCATCTGTCTTATAGAAGCTATTAAAAGCATTTTTTCTTAATAATAAGTTTTTTCAGTCTTGAAAATTTCTAAACTAGCTTTGTGATGCATTGGTGTTAATCACAGATGGGATAGTTCTATCCTGGCGGTGTGAGAGGAAAGACAGACCTTTATTTGGCTGAATACAGATTTTCTTCCCTTTCAAGGGCTGCATTTGTTGCATGTATTGTGTACTGCCAGCAACAAAAGCTAGAGAAATAAGCACACAAGAAAACAGTGAGCAAAAAAGGAATGGAAAACAATGTTGCCAGGGCAACTTTCTGATGGTTTCCAAAGGTGGCTTTTTTTACATCTCTGACAATTAGTCATGCTTTTTTAAAAAAAAAAAAAAAAACCAAACAACCAACACATTCTCTATTAATTTGGAGTTTGCTTTGCTGCAGCGTGGAAGGCGTGGAGGTAAAAGAAGGCCTCTCTGAGGGGAGATCTGCTTTGTCAGCGGGGTCTCGGGGCTGCGTTTGCTGTTCACCAGGGCTGCAGCCACGGGATGTCCATGAGGAACCTCCTGAAGCTGTGTGGACTGATGTGCTGTTATGCACCAGGAGGTGCTGCTTCATTATGAGCCCAGTAAGAAAGACATTCGCATGCTGTGAAGTATAATTTGAATTCTTAGAGCTAGCACCCCAAAGGAGAGGATTCAGAGGCCGGGAAGGACTAGCTGTGCAGCGCTATGTGGGTCTCCCATGAGGGCACAGTGTGTCATGCAGACCCCATCCATGGGGAGATTCCACTAGTTCAGTCATTTGAGCTATTATACTATTTTCTTACAAGCAAATAACTTGATTAATGATTTCCACCATTAAACAGAAAGGATGTTGACACGAGAACTTCTTGTTGCCCATCTAGGGCAAGGCCGCAGACATGCATGGCTGCCGGTACCCTGTGTGAGCCGGCAGCAAGCTCCTCTGTCACCATGAACTGGTCACCAGGGCCAGCTGTGACAAGGATCACTGGTTCTTCCATGAGCAGGGGCTTCCAGGTCAGGGCTGTGACACGTGCCACCTCTCACAGGGGCTGTGGGGACGCATGGCAGGGGGCATGTGGGAAAGTCACGCTGGGATGGGCCCTTCCTTCCCTTTTGCACCCCGGGGAGACTCTGCAGACCAAAAAATGTTAGCATGCATGCTGAAATGAGTCCAGAATGTGCCGTTTACAGATATGTTTTCAGTCTGGTTTTGCAAAAGAAGCTGTGACACTTTCTGTAGCTGCACAGTGACTGCGGTGAAGCAGTACCAGTTATTCATTTATTCTCCTCCCAGGTACTTAATCTAAACAGAGTATTTCCAGCATAATTTGCAAGAAGGGAGATTTTTGTTGATGAAAGCTTTCATTTTACCCTAGCATGGTTAAGTGCAATCAGGAAATCACCATTGTTCCTTCTAGGCCTGTGGGATTTTTTTTATTTTTTTTTCAAACATGGGAGATTCTAAAGCCATAAAAAATGAAAACATTTGGCAAATGAAAAATGAAAATAATACATCAGTAAGATGAGAATTTTTTGCCTTGATAGCAAGCGATTTCTTTACTTGAAATAATCAGCTTGCAGGAAAAATACAGGAGAAAATGTTGTGACTGAACAGACACATTTAATCCCAAAAATGCAGAGAAGAGAGCTTGGCATTTATTTGAATTATGTAACCAATCCCTCAGTGTAACTGACAAGATTTTCAGGAGCACGTCAGTCCCCAAATTCCTTGCAAATCCCCATACCATGTGTAGGACCACAGAAATTTTCAAAGCCACTGAAGATGACACGTGCCCCTTCCCTCTGAAGTGCACCTGCTGACTCTCTGCTCTGACCTGTAGATGCCCACAAGCCTCTCCACACCAATGTTCTGAGGAGTCTGTAGTGACAGAAAGCCAGGTTGTCACTGATGAGAGTAAGTCAGTATATTGCAGTCTGTATATTGCAACAGGAAATGCGCTTCCTCGTCTCTCTGATTCACTTCACCTTGAATGCAAATCTGGTCATTTCCCAAGCCCTGGAATTGTAGAAGTGTGGACCCAAAGCAGCAAGGAGCTCACAGTAGCAAAGCAGCTTGCTCACCTTGATCAAAGGCCTTGTCTCCAAATTTTGATCATTCGTTTCCTCACAGCAGCTAGGCATCGTTAAGAAGAGATGCTAAGAACAGGAAGATTTGCATTAGCAATGGAGACCACCCCTTGCCTAAACTGTGTGCATGCGAAAGCACTTACAGCTGCAGAGAAAAGGGAGCAAAGGGAGAGGCTGCAAGGGATTTCAGAGAGCAGGAAGACAAGATCGCCACTGCACAGTTCCTGTGCAGAGTAGCAAGTGGCATTATTGGGTGACAGAGCCCTGGAACAGGCTGCCCAGGGAGGT